>JAQGAV010000474.1:0-32281 GCA_034691345.1 Phasmarhabditis papillosa
CAACGGTTAAATGTCGATATACAGTAGGTTAATAGTAAAAATTGCACGTTCTAAATAAATGATTGCTAGCGAAAATATTACTGAATTCCAAATGTCGTAGCTACTAGGTAGTATGTGATTAAACTGATTCATATAAACTGTATGAGTAGGCTTGTAATAAGACCACCATCAAAGCATATCCAGGATTGTTTTGATAATGTACTATACCCGAGACAGTAGTATTATTAGAAAGTGAGAAAGGGTTCATGATGATAAAATAAAGTTTACAAATCAATAATAAAGTCGCTTTTTGAATACTTCAGCAGACCTCACTGCTCTTAATTCTTAGTATACTGTAGTTTTTGTCATTGGCGCGCAACCTGTTATTTAAGGGTGGGTCCACGCCGTTCTACAATTTTTGATCGTATTTTTATGTCCACTGTATAAATGTGGCTGTTTACGGTGACATTAGGGTCTTCTATTTCTACACCTCCTGCAACGATAACTCCTTTTCGACATTTTAGAAACATAAAATTTCCAATCCACTTATCATTCGATTGCAGCTGCGACAGATTTTGAGATATAATACAATTGTTTCAACTGGTTTCTAAGTTTTGATAATGTAGTCATGCCAATGAGGAGCTTTTGCACAAACTACAGTTGTTCGGGGTGGGAACAGTAATTCTTTATAAACAACAACAATTGTGTACCAGAAAACAAAGTCAAACTAATTTGTAACTAAGAAGATGGAAAGTATGTAACAACAATGAGTTTTTAGTTAATAGCAACAGATGAGTGAATACAAGTTTCCTTTTTCTTTTTTTTCCGCATCTTCACACTTTTAAGGCTTCATCACTTTCCAGTCATCTCTAAATTACATTTAGTTTCTACCATCTTTTACATTTAGAAGTTGTGAGTAAACTACACCTTTTTAAATATAACTGTTATTTAAAAAACTCTTATTAATATGAATAGTTATTGACCGTTTATATTTATCAATTATCGCCTAGCTGACAAACTAGAGATTCCAATACAGCGCGCCCCGTTTCGCGCGCTGATTTCGCCTTCAACTTTGGCCGATCAGCCTGTTTTCATCGTGTGTCGTCACTGGTCGTTGCAAGACCACCCAGTGTCTATACTTTGACCACTACTTAAATGTAAAAACATAATATTACTATATCACTTTGTTGATGAATTGTATAAAAGAAGTGCACCCACACGAAGGTGTCTCTTCTGCCGATTCCAACAAATTACATAGTCTCTTTCAAACTCTTTTAATTCTCAAGATTTACATACATTTTTCTGAAGTTCAGAATGAACTGTGGTCTTCTACTTCACCGTATATGCTATCATTTATGGGAGTTTCGTAAACATTTTAAGGTTAGTAAAAGTATCGTCTGTTACAGCTATTTATCCAGAGAAGCTGTTGTAGAGCAACGTTGTTATAAACAAATGAATGTAAAATTGGTGGATTGGCAGCCTTTCCTTCTAAAGTATATTAATTTCAAATTAACACCTCACATCCCCAGTATACTGCGCCATTTTCAGTTAGAATCCCTAGTTACAGAGCAACAAAGTCAATAAAACAGATGTTACAAGTTTAAAACTTTAATGAACCCACAGAGTTTAACAGAGACTGCATTATCTAACTATTAGCAAACTTAAAGTTTACCAAAGTAGAACAATTGATTAAGCTTAATAATTAACAATATAGTCTTAATATTTAAGAGCCAGGTTTTCAGCTTACAATTAATTAGACACTTCCAAAAAACAGAACTAGCGAAAACGGAACTACTTTGAAGACGATCGCAGCATTTTAAGTGCCGGTTTTTTCGAATGTATTGGTTAAAGCTTTCCGGAGAAATATAAATTCTAATTTAAAAATTGGAGCCCAGTCCTTTAATACCACTGTCTCCGTTAGCGAGCCGTGTAAAAGTTAGTTTATTTCTCTTTAACACCGCCTTTACCCATAATACTGGGCTGTAAACCTATATCTTAAAATATATGGAATTAGTTTAAATAGTATTTAGTTTGCAGACCCGTCGTTTCTACTGTCTTCTCTCTGTGATCAACTATACAAACGGACTTCTCTTTGCTACATTAATGTTCGCAGAGTCGCCGGTTCTTAACTTTCTTTTCTGTATATCTTCTTGTCTTATTGGAATATCCATCACAGGAATATATCTGAATGCACCCTGTATAATGTTGCCGGACATATTATACAAGGTAGGTACCAAAATACAATATAATATAGTCAGTTGGCTGCCAGTTAGGTATCCAGTGTAGCATCTTCAGAAGCAGCAGTGCTAGATTAAAATAAATGTATTTTTGAATAAAATACTCTTATATAAACCACCGATTTTCCTTTTCTTTTTATATAAAACCAATACTCCCCAGGATACTTCGCTGGAAACCTAACTATAGACTGTTCATTTACTAAACATAGCTGTGAAAAGAGTTCTATTTTGTGACAGCTCACTTATTGTTTGTATTTTAAAACCTAGCCATTCTGCTCCAAATTATGAGCATAATATGAGAGATAATATAAACCGTCCGTCCTACACCTTTTACTCTTGAATGGGGACCACCAATGTTGCAATTCTTACATAAAACTATATATATATATATATATATATAAGAAAATATGATATTGGTTACCTGGGTTACTGTAGATATGTAATCTATTATTTCTCTTTGTTTCATTTGTGGTAGGTCAAATACCACACAAGATGTTTCTATTGATAACGAATACCGTACAGTATTACACTGCATGTAGCATTTCTTCACAAAAAGTAACAATAGGGCAGATAATTCGATATTATTGATTGAAACATGGATATAAATATATTTATCTGTTTGTAGGTGATTCTCGCCACCTGTGCTCTGTTCTACAGTATTATACAAGCCGATGAGGGTGGTCCCGGAACAGTGAACCGACTTTTCTTAGTGGTGGCCGGAGTGTTATTACAGTACTATGAAGTGGGTGCCCAAGATTAATATTGACTTTATATGAATTTAACCAAACAACTTAAATAATAGATTGTTTTCAAATCATTAGTTTCATATTCTTTATTTAGAACTACTTTCTCTTCAATGCCATAGCCGCATTCCACTTGGAAATGGAGGGCTTGGTGCAAGATAGACCCCCACCACAGTATGAATTGTTCCGAAAAACTGGTAAGTTTATAAGTTATTCATAACAAGAGATACCGTAACTTTATTAGATCTGCAGTTTCTATAAAATTTCAAAAAAAAATTGGACTTTTTAACTAGAGTAACTTTTAAATTTTTTAACTAATTAAAAAAGAATGATAACAAATTACTAGATTTAATATTCAGAAGTTCGACCGCAACCAAAAACGATGGACGCCTATGTTATTTCTTGTGAAGACGGAGCTGGCTGTTCTGGAGCTTCTAATTCAGTTGGATGCAGTAGTTGGCCTGATGCCAGCAACTCCTGTGATATACCAGAAAGACCGTTAACGCCACCACCTTCATATGATATTGCTCTAGCTATGTTAGAACAACAGAAATCATTTCCCTCCAAGTATTTAGTTTAAACATAATTATATTCATTTCATATTATATAGTCAGAGCCGAGAGAAATAACGGAGTGCAAGAAATTCGAGGTTAGTATAGCCAACTCTTTGCCAGCTCATGGCGCTGTATCCCTGTATGGCGCTGTAAACATCCGAGTTGCGCTGTACGCCGTGTATTTTGCCTGCAGGTGCGGTGTTAAAAATCTTACAAATACGCAACATATTAGTCTCAACTTTGACTATATAGTTGATATAGAAGTAGTCCAAAGAAATTTACCAATTTCTTCTATCAGCTTCTGTAGCAAGCGGGATCACAGAAGTTAACATCTTGCTGAATCTCAGTTTTGTTGTAGTTAGTACACACATAATTATGATCTCATTGTTCTTTAAATAGTGATACGGGTATGTTCTTAGTAGATAATAAACACTTCCAAATTAAATTGTTCTTCAAATACACAAATATCAAGAGATGCAAAGTTTTTATTTGCTGAAAAACGTAGTTCCGGCGCACGATAATGCCAATTCATGAGGAACTTCTGGGAAGATACAGCTCTTTCAGAGTTTGCTAAATGTTCCGGTTAACAAAACCTTGTTTAAATAAGCTGCTGATTTTCCGAGCCTTCTGCAGTTAAGAGTAGTTCAACCTACATCGTGTGTTCCTCGTGGATTCAGAGTCAGCTTCTCCAAACCACTAGGATAAAGCACCCGCACAAGAAGTAAAATGCATTTAGCACAAGTTGTTAATAGCGCAGGTTACAATAATATGTATATATCATCCGTTCAAAATGATATATAAGGACGAGAGCAGAATTACCATTATAAATATATTCATATCAGAGAGTATTGGTATTGGGCTTAAGAAGAAGTCCTGTATGAGGCTAGGAAAGATACGATTAACAGCGAAAAATAGGAGTTGTAAAAAATATTGGCTTAAAAAATATTGTACTGGGATATTGATCCAATCGATATACAATTTGAGAAAAACGTTCACTTACCCTATAGAAAAGTTTTATGTGGATTAGCACTTGGTTTGAAGTTGTGAATAAGTTTGAATCCCTTATATAGTGTTATCGAAAACTATATGTACGTTTAAATATTTTATCACGGCCTCCTCACTTTTGAATTCGACTATATCTATATTTTTGAAAACCGTAATGGCAGACAGGTAGTCAGGTGGATTTACGCGCTCTTCTTCTAAGTGTTCAGAATGTAAACATAATCTTGAGAGGTGGTCTTCAAAACAAATAACAGCTAACACTATCAAATCTCCACACATATATAACATTTAAGTGTTATTCTATATTATGTATGATATCATAATATGCTTGTTTTTCTAGGCTGGTATATACGGATTAATATTTTTCATTAATTTATCCAGCAACTTTAAATCCTTAGAAGCCAATCCAAATCAGATATATTTTCGACAAAACTATTTCTGTTCATATTTACTATTAATTTTCGATTAATAGTATATTTTTCTATGTCTTTAATATGAATTACTTTCGTATCTAGCTATCTATATAAAAACTAATTTTCAATTGTTTTGTGGTATAGATTTTGGTCCGCATTGTGTTTAGGGTTTATATTGTTTTATTATATTTAAAATACTAAAATAATAATTATTATTTCTCATCGTCTAATAGTCATTTAGCTGTTTTCATTACTTTCTAGCATATGCATTTTAAGGCTATTATTTTGAGAATAAAACGAAAATCTCAACCAGCTCAAATTACATCACAAGATGGGCGGATATTCAGCCGACGGAGACGCTTGAAAACTTTAATTTACTACATTAAAGACTTATTTTACTAGTTTTACAATAAATTTAGAGAAGTTATTGTCTATTTGAACAAGTTTTATCTTTACCTAAGCTGCTTACTACGCAGCGGGTTCAGTTACTTACATTGAAACACAGTATAATTGCAGGCAGTTCACTTTGGCAGAGAAAACCCTATGGGTGGTCTAAGTTTGTCTACTACGCTTATACATAAGTTTAATTTATCAAGCTTAGGCTAGCTTTAGCATGGTTGGGCTTCTTGTTTCAAATTTGAGCTTCTTGTATTAATTTCAAACTTTGTCGGGTTTTCTAGAAGCAATTGTTTGCAATCCCATGTCTAGGTACCTTTAATGCACAACTATTCCTGCAGACTAAACTGCCTTCTGACTAATATTAAACAAGCTTTTTATTAGCATATGCAACATTTTCACAGTTAACTATGTTTGCTGACAATATACACACAAGTAATATATGCTATAGGTATATTATATCTTATTTAAATATGTTGTCCAATAAATGTCTTATTAATATTATTGGTAGATGAGCACGATATTCGAACTGTCCTTTGAGGAGTTGCAGTCTGTTCTGGTAAAATTGAAGCCGAAAAATGAGACAGAAATACTAGAGCAGCTAAATCGCAGCATTTTACAGTCGGAAGTAAGTTATTTAACACATTTACTACTCTCATAAGGCGAAAATATAGTACTTGTAACGAATAGTTTCAAGAAAATGACATTTTTCTGTATTAATTTAGCCATATCAACTCATCCAATCTAGAACTTTTTCAAAATTAAAAAAAAGATTTAGAAAAAAGGTTATGAGTTACATTTTCCTATTTTAATTGTTGCGGGGCTATTTTATATAAAATAGACACTAATTCGTTAGTTTACGAATTAGTGTGGTTAGTTTAATGTTAAGGGGGGGGGGGGGGGATATCTTTCAAATAAAATTACGACTAATAAACTACAAATATTAAGGTAACCATATACTTGCTCCGTCACAATCTCTCTACCCTCCATAAATTCCAAAAAGACGAATCTGGAGAGTGGATGATCCCGTCCGGAGCGAAGCCTTGTGGGTCGTGCAGACGGTTTCAGATGGACTATAAATGTAGGAGTAAATATCTTTTTTAAATTTATTCTGTGCCGCTTTTTTACCAAATAGATCACACAGGATGACAATTCTCAGAAACCATTTCGATATTGGCTTTTATAACAATCAAGCTTGAGTATCAAAATAAGTCTATATCGACCGAAACGCAATCTGGACTTTCGTAGGATCCCGATATGAACAAAAAAATTAACACTATCAACATATTTTCAAAATTATAGACAAACCTTCATCGACTGTGACTCCACCGCCTCCTACACCGGTAACTGTGAAAACCTCACTTCCTGCTGATGACACCCCAATAGTGACGGGAGATACGTATATTACTTTTAATGTAAAGTCAAATGCTGATACAAACAAAATAAACACAAAGGACGATGATTCAGAAAGGTTAGTAGTAAACATATTAATTGTATCGATCGATATGAAACCCTACAATATTGTTCGTTGTTGTAATTGTATAGCATTAGTTGCGTAAGGGGCAAGTTTCTGAACGCATTCATCCATGATGTTCACACTAGCAATAAGATTAGACGACGCTGAACTACTTTACGACATATAACTTTAATTTGTTGAAGTTTGGATCGAAAATACATATGCCCAACTATTAACCCGCAGACCTTATTCTGAGGCCAGCACAGACCAAACGTGGAAATCAATCAGCAAATCCTACCCCGGGCCAATTTCTCATTGTTGAACTTTTGCAATCTACCATGACAACACCCTGTTTAGAACAAAAAGTGGGCAAAACCGACAAGGAATGTGCCCTGAGTAATTGATAACGGGTAGACGGGCAATGTTTGTTTTGGGAACGGTGTATTGATAATATGACCTTTATTTGTTTTTTTTATTTTCAGTGTCAGCTCTAAATACTATTCATCAATAACCGAGTGTCTTTTTGCGTTTGGCTCGATCGTCAGCAGCCCTTTTCGTAACTGTATTAATAGAGATTCTACGTCATCCAGTATCAGTCGATAATAAACGTTTACAAGACTCTAACTTGTTCTTTTTTCCTAGATCTGACTAGCAGCTGCAATTGCGGTTAATGCTAACTGAACAATTCGAGGAGGGCGCCTCACACGGCAAAAACTGGTTTTTTAGCCGTCGTCCATTTTTGATCACTGCTAGCCCTTGGCCGTCAACCATGCGCAGGAATGGACAAATCACACATGGTTTTACCTCATTTACGTCCCTATTCTGTGTGTTTGTAACTTGTGTCCTTAAAATTTATATCTAGGATTAAGATGTTTTCTAATAATTACAATAGATACCACGATTTTATAGTTTCCGATAATCGTATTCTTATTTCATTGTGCAGTAAGAGCATTCACAATACATGTTTACAGAATAAGAAATAGATTTACTTTTAAAGAAAATGTTCCGTCTGCATGCCAATAATTTAAAATGTAAATAGTTTTTTTTTTTTGAAAGTAGGAAGAAAGTTGGCGAAAGACCACGAGTTCATATCATCCGTTTCGTTTTCTTAGTTTACTTAGGTAAAGTTGTAGTATGTGCCACCGAGTTCAATTGGTTCTGGTCTATTTACACAGTACACTCTAGCAGCTCCGATTTTTGTTAACACTTGCCAGGCTCGCTACTTCGGTTTTAGTGGTTGTATAACTACTTTTACAAGTTCACACTTTCAACCAATAATTTGTTCCCGCATGCTGCAATTGGTGTTCGATAAGCTTTTGTCTTTGTCTCTTCGTGGACTTTATTTTCCACTGCTTGCGAAATCCGTTTTGCATTGCATCCTTCTTTTTATCTCGTGTCAATCTTCTCCTTTGCCGTAATGAAGCTCATTTTTGGAACGTATTAGCATTTACCTGATTTTTTTAAACTGTTTTATGGCAGAAGCAGCAGCTAACAACAAATGATGATTAGTTCTAGGCGAAAGTCCTTTATTGACTACGTTTTACTTCTATTGAGGATAAGTTACTATAGGAATACACTTAGATATCAATGGTAAACGATTGCTTAACATAATTAATGTAATTCACTCTTTTCACTCATATTTGCTTCATTTAATAAGCAAAATCGGCGATTAGGTATGTATTTCCTATTCCACTGTTTCTATAACGTTTATTATTGCTCTTTGTTTCTATTTTTGTTTCCTGCTAAATGCTCTTACTAGGAATTGTGATAAATATAGCCTTATCTCGTTATTATGATAAGATACTTCTCCTACCCATTTGGGAATAATAATAGAGAAAACATATGAAACGTTTCTTTACCTCTTTGTTTTATTTGAATCAATATTGTGTGAATAATATTTGCAATAGTTACGTATTATGTCTTGTTTGCAGTCCATTTTACATTCAGACTGATAGTAGATATTTCTATATTGCTTTGTTTCGGTGCTTTCGTACACATTTCAACTCCTTAGAAGCATTTTTGATTGTTGTATTTAGACGCTGATGTTGTGTTACGATGAACTCTTCTCATGTCAGCGATAACCCTCTGGCAAGCACCTCAGCAATCTCTCTCGATACCACGAAAGGACACCACAGACGGACCTCTTCATTATGGGTGCCACCTTCTAGGTATATCCTGCTATTTTGTTTAGTTTATATTCGTTTCCAGGCCCGTATTTTCATTATCAAGTCCTAAACAAGTAATTTTGGAAAAGGCGGAGACGGGCGGTAGATTTCTAAAAACCCATCCTGTGACGAAATGGCTATTTAAAACTGCTCCGCAGATACCAGATACAAGAATAGTTGTTCCGAATAATTTAGTAGATGCTCCTCCCAGGTAATTGTTTGTGTTTGTTAACAAAATGTATTGTTTCCTTAGGTATATGCATCCCAATAGACGTAAATATGCTGATAACGAAATAAGTACTACTAAATACAGTATTTTGACATTTTTACCTAAAAATTTACTTGAACAGGTTTGATAACTGTTTTTTTCTGTTCATCATATTTTCTTACAGTTACATCGAGCTGCCAATTTGTACTTTATTTTCATTGTTGTGTTGAATATGATAATTGGGGCTTTCGGTAAATATGTATCGCTGCTGCCAATTTCCTTTGTTCTCGGAATCACCGCTGTTAAAGACGCATTTGAAGTTAGTTTCATTAAGTCACAAAAGTATGCTACTGTTTTCAGGACTATCGACGATACAAGTCTGATAGAAAAATTAATCATTCTACATGTCGCGTTTGGGATTCAATCCAAGGCCGGTAGGTTATTTCGCAAATCTATGTAGGACATACAATGTTTGTTTTTTGCGTTTCAACACTGTTGACTTTTGCTGCACTCATTTTCGCGCTTCCTATGCGTCTCATAAGACAGTAAGCTTACTGTATTTTCAAACTTTTAGGTATCGAAAACTGGAATGGCAAAATATTATTGTCGGAGATTTCGTGCATTTATCCCATGATGAGATTATACCAGCAGATATTCTGTTGCTTCGGAGCAGTGATTTAAATGGTAATATCTCGTTGCATGTTGATTATGTTTAATTTTATAGGAGTTTGCTATGTCGATACATGCAATCTGGATGGAGAAAGCAATTTGAAACAACGCCAAGCTATCAGAGCCATGGGAAAATATCATAATGCTTCTGTGCCGCTCGAATTTTCACCAGATGAATTCAAATATAACGTTAGCTTTTACTTTGTTTCATGTCTCTATTTGTATTGTTCTGTAGATTGCCTGTGAAGAGCCTACAACGGATGTATACAAATTTGAAGGAAGATTGGAAACTGTGGAAGGAGGTACGCTTATCCAATTTCAACCATCATTGATTTTCTTACAGGTCCACCTCTTCCACGTGAATTTACGATATTGGCCAAAGAAAATGTTTTGCTACGTGGTTGCGTTGTTAAGAATACGGATTTTGTGGAGGGTATAGTATTATATGCTGGTCATGATACCAAGGCCATGCTTAACAACAATGGTCCTCGTTATAAAAGGTTTTTTCATGTCGTTTGAAGACAACTAAAGACTGAATCTTTTAGAAGCTCCTTAGAAAAACTGACTAATATTGATATTCTTTGGTGTGTCGTAATACTACTACTACTCTGTTTCACAGGAGCTCTTTTATCTGGTATGATGCTTCGTAGCAGCCCTTTAGTTACATATTTTTTAGGGATTTGGCTGGGAAGATATGCACATCCATATGAAACACCTTTTCTTACCTGGACTCCGAAAAACATCAGCTGTCTTTATACTCACGAAAACGATAAAAATATTTGCGGCGATCCATTGAACAAAGCTTATGAAGCATTTTTCAACTTCTGGTCATTCATAATCGTTCTCCAGGTGGGATTTCTTTAGCAAAGCCACTACGAATTTTCTTCAGGTGTTGATTCCAATATCTCTTTATGTATCCATCGAGTTCGTCAAAGTTGGTCAAATTTGGTTCATGTCACAAGATAAAGAAATGTACTACGACAAAGTGGATAAACGTTTACAATGCCGGTTCGTTTACATATTCGGACTATAAGACATTGTGATTTCTAGGGCTTTGAATATTCC
The DNA here is from genome assembly GCA_034691345.1 of Phasmarhabditis papillosa. NCBI lineage: Eukaryota > Metazoa > Nematoda > Chromadorea > Rhabditida > Rhabditidae > Pellioditis > Pellioditis papillosa. The sequence continues at coordinate 10,888 of JAQGAV010000474.1, forward strand.
TGAGGAGTTAGGACAGATACAATATGTAATGTCTGATAAAACTGGTACTCTGACTGAAAACCAAGTATGTTCCGTTAATATTTATGTCTACTTTTGAAAACCTTATTGAAGATGGTGTTCCGTCGCTGCACAGTCATTGGAAAGGACTTCGGGGGTACAAGTGTTGCCATGGATGATAGGCCTTCAACCAAACCCAGACCCTCTAAGGTGAACTACTTATATTTGAAGAGTTTGTTAATGTTGTATTCAGGATCGAGCTTTGGAGTCACTTCTTAGCCAGACTGTCAAGTTATCTGAATGGGATAGTCCTATATTCGCGTTTTTCCTTACGATGGCTGTGTGCAATACTGTTGTTGTTAATGCCAAACCTCATGAGGTTAATTAGTTAATATTTCCAGCTATTTTTTTCTTGTAGGATTTAATGGATGACGATGGTGAAATAATTGATAGCAAATATGAGCCTGACGGAACAATTTCGAAAAAGATTACATCTCTTACAACCGTAAAGTTCCTCGAAGAAGTTGAAGAAGAACCAGTATCTGACTCTCCCCGCGAGAGTATTGAATTGATTGAATTTAATGATGATAAGGTCAGAATATGATATTTTTATTCTTCTTATTATTGGTGTAGACTGATAATTCTGGACCACCCGCAGAAGATGAATCAGGCGGAACAGCAGCCCCGAAAGAAGAGCCAGTGAAGGAAACTAAAGGAATTCTTCATAAACCTTCAATTCTCAGTTTAGCCAGACTGAAAGGCATTAAAGATCTCAGTCCGTTCAGAAGGTAATCCTTTTTTTTTTACAATTATCATGACGTTATTTTAGATCTATTGACAAGAGACAGTCAGTGTCTTCGACAGATTCTCCGCCGATACATTCATTTTATGACTCGGAGTCTCCAGATGAGCTTGCTTTAGTGGAGGCTGCCCGAGAGTATGGTATGCGACTACTTAAGCGTCGGTTCGATGAAGTAGTTATCTTTCTGAGAGGAAATTCACAAAGCATGAAGTTCAAGGTAGTAATTTTTCCCAATCTTCAATTTTTCTAATTTTGAGGTTTTGCACACACTTCCCTTCGATGCTGACAGGAAAAGAATGTCCGTTGTTGTTCGGGAATGTAGCGGTGAAAAGCGTGTTATCTTACTGACAAAGGGAGCTGACTCATCAATACTTCCAATTATCAGCAAAAATTATTCTGAATCTGCTGAAGGGGAAGATATCATATTCAAAGTATAGAATAACATATGTAACGCTTCATGTATGTTTGGTTTAGGCACAAGCACATTTATCGGAATATGCCAAAGAAGGCTTACGAACCCTATGCCTTGCAATAAAAATATGGAATGAGGACGATTATCAGGTAAATATCCACCATCTCTCATAAATAGATTCTTTATCTCTCAGAAATGGCGTGCGCAGCATGAGGAAGCCGAGTTAGACCCCCATCATCGGGAAAATCTTATCCAAGACAGTACATTGCGAGCCGAGCAAGATGTTGACCTATTAGGTAGATGTAGTTCTGATATGTGGCTAATACGCAGGTTTAGGTGTTACTGCAATCGAAGACAGATTGCAAGATGGTGTTCCGGAATGTATACATTCTCTACGTGAAGCTGGTATTAAAGTTTGGGTCTTAACCGGTGATAAAGTAGAAACTGCTGTTAATATAGCGTTTTCATCTCGGTGAGGAGTTTTCTCGACGACTTAATATTATATGTGGACATTATAGGCTTTTTTCTGAGAGTATGGATTTATTAAATATTGGTGCCAGTGGTGTACGGGTGGTATCTGATATGTTAGATGAACATCTAAAGAGGTGTGCCATCATGGGTTCTGCTACTATTTTTGCTATTTTTAAGAATCGACCGTGCAACCGAAGTTACCGAAGAGGCAGCATTCGGTCTGGTATTGAACGCTGCCCATCTCGACTACTGTATAGATCCGTATAACCTAGACAAGTTTGTGAAATTATTGAGCAGGTTTGCTAATCTGTTCTATGACACTATATCTTGCTTCAGATGTCGAAGTGTTCTCTGCTGTCGTGCCACCCCATTGCAAAAAGCAACCTTAGTCAAAATTGCTAAAAGTCAATTAAAAGGGAAAGTACTAGCGATTGGTGATGGAGCAAATGATGTATCGATGATACAGGTAAGTAATAATGGTTGACGTTTTGAAAGTTATCTACTAGGGTGCTGATGTTGGAGTTGGGTTGTCCGGCCAAGAAGGAATGCAGGCAGTTATGGCATCTGATTTCGCAATGGCACGCTTTAGATTTCTATCCCAGTTACTTCTTGTTCACGGTCACTGGTGTTATCATCGACTCGCACAGACAATCCTTTACTTTTTCTATAAGAATGCTGTAAGTCTAATTTTCAATGCTGCTAAATTCTGAAACATTTTAAGATGTTCGTTTTTGCTATATTTTGGTACCAAATTTTTAATGGGTTCTCATCACAAGTGCCTATCGATCCACTTTATCTTATGGTATACAACCTTCTCTTTACATCAGGTGACATATATATATTTCAAACTTCATGTTTTAATTTAGTGCCTGCTTTACTTTACGGTTGCTTGGAACAGGATGCTACGGCCGATATTCTTTTAGAGCTACCTAAGTTGTATGATCAGGGACGCTTGAGCAAGGTTATTTCAACTCAGGCAATAAAAAAACAACTCCCGTATTTAAGAAATATCGATGGTATTCATTCTGGTTGAATATGACGGATGCTGTTTGGCAAAGTGCTGTCGTTTACTGGTTATGTCATTTCGTATGTGATATACACATTATTATAATACCATATATATATATATATTTAGACCTACTACGACCAGGAAGTTGATATGTGGACTTTCGGCTTAATTATGTGTGCCCAGCTACTAATTGCAAATTCGTTACATCTTGCTCTATTAGTCCAATATTGGGTTCGTTTAACTATTTCATATATTTGCTAATTGTTTTTAGACGTGGCCAATGTTTCTATCCATTCTTCTCTCAGTTATGTCCTTCTTTTTTTGTTCACTTTTGTACAATGGTTTTACATCTCCCCATTGGACATGGACTAATGTTAAAGATCCACCGGTGATGACTGCTCAATATGCCATGATTGAGCCACAATTTTGGCTGGTTTGTATATCATAAAAATCGAAGTATATGTAATTTTAGGTAGTGATTCTGACATGCGTATTATGCTTGCTCCCACGGTTTTTATTAACCGTCATAGTAAATACCTGTCGGCCTTCAAGGGTTCTGTCTCGGAAACAAACTGGATTAGAGAAAGAAAAAATCACCTCGTTACATTGTTTACGGGTTATGTGTCACGGGTCTTCAAATAATGATGTAAATGTAGGTAACAACAGAATTTCCGAGGATACTGTTCTTTTCAGAAATCGACTGAGGGTTCTGCCTAAATTCTCTGTGATAGTGCATACGCTTATCCTTATGTAATATGTTTTATCAAACTTATGTATATATTTATATCATTGAGTTTTATTCTAGATATGTTTTATTAATTCAGGTCCCAAATTTATATAGTTGTATTCAGTGGCCTTTTTCTCTATTATTTTCATTATTTTTCTCAAGATGCTTTCCAGAGCATATTGTTCTAAGCAGTTTACTGCCATATCAAGATACTACTTTCACTTGAGGACGTTCCTCTTTACTTAATATCACTTATTCTTCAAATTCGTGGAATATCAAATGACGGGGTTTTTTTTTTATAGAAGATTGAAATATGTTGCAAATTTTTATCATTGTTTTATCATGTAATAAATAGTTGATTTTTCTGGCTTCCAGTTTGTGTAGGTAGCTTTGGCATTTGTACCTGGAATATATTTTTAAAATGTACACTGTAACGAGTACTGCATTTGTTGAAACGGTCAAAGTATCGTTCAGCTGAAGAACAGCAGCTGTTTGTCTCATGTGACTGTTTGCGAATAGTTAGAGTGGCTCGAGATGCGGCGTTTTCCCATCGCGATGCGACAGCGGGTTGTCGCAGTTGCCGAACACTGAGAGTGTGAGGGGGTCGTCTCGTATTGATTGGCCCCCATTTTACTGCATGCATTTACGAAGCTGCAACTTCGTTATTAGAAAAATTACGGTATTCTTAGTTCCCACCATTTAGCTTATCACGAGTAATAGTTTTTCGTTTTTTGTCTAGTATTGATTATGCGCCAATTGATTACCCACTTTTAGCTTATGCTTAGATGGTGGCAGGCGTACGTCTTCTAACATGTGGACGATTGGCCGTCCGGGCTGTATTTTCAGGCTCTGCCCTAGATTTAGGTGAGTCAAAATTGATAAATGTTTTCATACAATTGAAGCGTACTTTTCTGGCGAATATTTTTTATTAGACACCCTTTTTGGTATTTTAAATACTGCTATACTACAATGTGAAGTCTTTTTTTGTAGGAAGTTCGATAGTTGAAGCAGGTCCATCGATACCTAAACGAGGTATTACGAATGCTCCGGCAAAGGGTGATTCGACTTCATCGGCAGCAAGCTCAGCCACAAATGTTGTTGCTTCATGTGCTGGATTTCCTAAGGTTATTCTGAATAGCGGCATTTGTAACTTTTTGTTTTCTAGGATATGCTCCATGGAGCTTCCAATGTTCTAGATACCGGAGTTTTTGGTGACGATGCCTGTTTCATTTCGAGGTTTAAGAACTCTTTTGTCGTTGGTACGTTTAGCATTCATATGCCTCATTTAACTTCCTTTGTTTGCTTAATGTACTCTTTTCAAGAATAAAATCTGATCATTATAATTACCAAAACGTGATTAGCATTTAAAGGGGTCGCGGATGGTGTTGGTGGTTGGCGGAAATATGGAATAGATCCCTCGCAATTCAGCCGAAAACTGATGAAAGAGTGTGAGAAACGCGTAGCTAGTGGCGAATTTGATCCCAGGATGCCAGAAGATATAATTGCGAAAGCATTTAAGGCTACCGGGGAATCACCCAGGCCTGTTGGTATGTTGTGCTTAGTTTATCAATATCCTACGCAATATGTTAAGGCTCTTCTACAGCTTGTATCCTCATCGTTCATCAAGAAACATTGTATTCTGCTAACCTCGGCGACTCTGGATTTATGGTTGTGCGCGGTGGAAAGGTGATTGCGAGAAGTCAGGAACAAGTGCACTATTTCAATGCTCCCTTTCAATTGACGCTGCCTCCAGAAGGTATTATTTAATGCTTATGATTTTAAAATGTTGCCATCTAGGAACGCGTGGCTTCATTGGTGATACCCCTGATCTAGCCGATAAGGATCAATTAGCTGTTCAAAAGGGGGATATTATTGTATTGGCCACTGATGGTCTTTGGGATAATTTGTCTGATAAACATGTACTTGAACAACTCAGGCCATTAGAGGAGGAAAAGGCCAGCGTTCAGGAGGTTAGTTATTAGACTTATATCCTTCGATTTTGGATCCTTTTCTTCGTTGTTTTTCGTTGACCTTCTTTGTTTAGAAATTCTAACCCAGTTTTTGTTCTCCGATTCGAAATTCATAAAATTGGCGTTTTCTCTACGTTTTCATTTAATTACGATTGCAGGTTTGTAATGCTTTGGCATTGACCGCTAGACGACTAGCCTTTGACCAATCGCACAACAGTCCTTTCGCTGCCAAGGCTCGTCAACATGGTTATTCTGCTCCCGGTGGTAAGCCAGACGATATCACTCTGGTTCTTCTTCTCATTGCTTAAATATGCTTGAGTAAGTCTAGTGCGTCTGATCTATCGTTAAGTATGGGTAATGTTGTTGTCTTGTTGATCGTATTGCAAAAATATCATTACCTTTTTTGTATTTTAGTTTACATTTCAAAATGATTACATAAATTAGAGTTCTATCTGATCTCTTTCGCACCTCTCCGTTCTTGGATATTTTAGTTTATGTTTTTCTAAGATATACTATCAAATATTGTTAAATCCTAGTAGCTAGATCTTATGACATTATGTTAAAGTTCATTGAAAATGAGTATTTTTGTTCTTGCTCAACGTGTAGCGCTGTTTACATTGAATTCGTTGGTTAGTGGTAGATGTTGTTCTTTTTTGTTTTTATCTATAAATTAAATGAAGTTAGGCATTTGGTTTTTTGGTGTTTTCTGTGCGATTTTGCCGTTTTAGGATAGAAATGGGGAGGTGACTAGTGTATCTGTTAGGTAGGGGGCGAATTTAGTTTACGTTGCCCATTTTTTGAGTTGTGCGTAGGGGCGGCTCGATTACCTAACATTATGGGGCTAATGCAATTTGAAAGGAAAGGAGCCTATCCACTGACTTCAACAATATAATAGATGGATATATTCTCACATTTCTCTAGCCATTCAATTCTTGTGTTATGTTTTTTGTTCAAATTTGCAGGATGAATGCAGGTTCCGTACTTTTTTGCGGTGGAGGCCTGTAAAGACGATAAATGATGCAGTATTGAGTTGTGTTTCGATGTTTTCGTTAACTTATTTGTCACAGTTGAGGTTTATTGTTGAGTTTTGGGCGTTATGATAGATGAATATGAGCGCCTGAGGGGTCCCAGAGGCGCTCCGAACTCCCCAAGCCGAACATCTATTGAAGGCAAAAACCGCAACATGGATATTATCTATCCACAGTTGAGATTTGAATAGGAGATTATGTTAGCACATCAGTTACCTAATGACTGTTGCGGAACTTTGTCAACTCCACATCTCAATGATAGTTTCCGTATCCGACTACTCTACTTTTCGATCGAATTTATAATAATATAGTATCACAAATACCTTGCTCATGATACTTTTAACAACGTATTTATTATTATCTAAATCTGAATGAAATATGTCATCAGTATTTCTAAAATTTTAACGCTTACACAGAATGCAAAACCTATATTCATACGTATCTAGATGTTACATGTTTTAAAGTCCCCTTTCACATGGAGACGGAGAGAGTCCTAACCGGTAACCTCTGTCGACTGGGGCAAAAGTTTTTGTTTTCTCGTAGAATAGCCTACCTCGCCTATGTGTTTTTTTCTATTCCAGGATAATAACCGCACTCTCTACACCTTTCTGCCTATCAAGCACCACTTTTATGAACTCCCAGTTGGATATATATATTCTGCTCACCATACCTATGCAAATCATTACCACAATTAATTTAGAATAAAACTTTAAAAGCTCCTTTAAAAGTTAAAAAAAATAAAACTTATATAGACAAAGGCATCCGATTTTTAGAACAAGTACATATTTAGAACTTAGGTATACGTACATCATATCTTACCAGGGCAGAATTTATTAAACAAAGCCAAATGCATATTCTAAGATATTACTCACAAAAAAGGACAATATCTTGTAAGCCAGCCTTTGTAGGAAAATCGCTCTAATTTTGAATATAAGAACATTTATATATCTATTATTTCTAATTCTTTATTGGAGTGAGAGAGTTTCGCATTATATTCAGTTGGCTGGAACCATTTGGCCAAGACAAAGCAGGTTGGATGGGAGCGGCTCTTGACAAGGCTAATAAACACTGGCTTCCCTGTATCCACTAATATGATTGCTGCTTATTTACTAACTTAGCCTCAACTTTTTATTCTTATCCCATATCTGAAAACCTTAGTGGGTGGCTGTGAGTGCGTCCTCTTAGGTAAACGAAACTAATAAAGAAAACGGAAACTAACACTAGATGTATCATGTAACCACCAACTGAATTCACTGATCAATTTGAACAGAAGCCAGTTAATACGCATTTCTTCTCGGACCATAATTGCATTAGGCGGTAATTATATTTATAATATTTTCCTATATTTTAGGCAAGAAATCTTTTTGTTACTGGCGCACGAGGTTGCTATTCGTAGAGACAACAAAGCTGGCTCTACTCACAGCAACAGCCTTTATTTTTAACCGCTGCAACTTTTCTCCTTTTTTCGCTCTTTCTCATGGTTATAGTAATTATCCATTCAATGCAACCAAATTCCCGCTCTAAATTGCTTGCGCCCCAAAGGTCTCTACTGCTCTATTCTGTGTTCTGATTGCTGATTCTCTTTAAACTTATTTTATATAACCTAAGGATCGGACCAGTGCTATGCCTTAGCAGCACGTTAGTTCTATGAAACCTCTTTTTCGCAGTTTCACCTGTTAGGCATAAGTTCTTTCTAAGGTTTACCACAGCAAATATTTTCATAACTTTGATTTCATTTTTATAATGTGAATATGTCGTAATTTTAGTGTTGAGGTTTCCATATTTAAGGGGCCAGTCAGCATCTCGTGTATCTCGCCAATAAATATCAGTTTTCAAATATAATTTATTGCTTTCGCACCTTTGAGGACGTCTAGAAAGCCTATACATACACGAAGGACATTCTGAATAAAAGAAACATTAACTGGCAGGGGGCCCAGCCATTGTAAAACTAAATATAGCTAACAGTTATTGTAATAGTTGATACAATTTCTTTTATTTCTATTTATTACAAATACTATATTTTTCTACTGAAATATATTTCTTTTAGGTTTTTTTCTTTATGTTTGGAGAATAGTAGTCTACATTACAGGTGGACATCATGTCTTCCGCTACTACCAGACTATTAGGTTAGTTGGTTTTTTGAGAATTAACTGGGATCTAGCTGATCTAACTGGGATCCTTAAAGTATATCTAGTGGAAACTAAAAGTATCTTATTCTATTGTACAATGAAAAACAATTTCTTAAGAGTTTATTTATTTGCAACCTTTATCAATATGAGAGATAACGTTAGAGATATTTTAAAGAAGGATCCATTTGTCAACCTTTAGTTACTAGATTTAGTCGAGTCTTTTATTAAGAGCCATATTATAACATGTGAATCAACTCTAGACGCGCTATGAAATTTTTGCTCCTCGTTTTCAAGGAACTTATATTTTAACCGCAATTGCCGGCAGAATTTATGTGTCTTACTTTCTGCCTGCTCCTGAGCTAATAAATAATACTGAAATATTTATGGCAGCTGCAAAACTTCTCTAATTAATTACATCTCATTCTTTCGAACCCCTCCCAGAAAGAAATTATCCTCTTTTTAGTTAAAGGTATATTCTTTAGGTCACTTTTTGGCGGTAACATTACGAAAGAACCTAGGATATTGTGCTTACGGTATTAGAAAGTATGTTATATCAACGTGAGAAGAGAATTATAATATTTCTTAAATCCTATTTCATCTCAGTTCTACCACTCTAACTTCACAATCCGCTGCCATCTTGTTCACAACTACTTTTTTAGACTATTTTCTGCTCGAAAAATTTCCGTATTATTTTTCCTATCAACTTTTAAATCCCTTAATGCCACAATGGATGAATCGGCCGCTCTACCCGGAGAACGCCGAAAATGACTGCAAACACAATTTATCTCTATTTCTATAGCTAATTCTAAAGAACAATAAAACTTTCTGTCAAGTAATGGGTTATTGAAACAACTTGAATACATACCATGCTCATATTTATGCATATATTAAAGTTAAATAGTTAATTACGCTTATAAAATAGCTCAGTGATTTTCGCTTATTTGTAATTTGGTGAAATTTCATTTATCTTCCCAGTTCACTCTGTGCTTATTGCAGCTTCAAAGCCTGGTAACTTTGGTCCTTAGCGAAAGTGTGCTAGAGTCGTTTCTGTTCTGTAAGAAATTAGAAAAAGGTTATTTTCATAAAACGGTCGAGAATCTGTTCAAACTTCCATAGAACTATATAAGTAAACATAATAAAGTGTGGTTGCTGAGTTCTGTTCGCATCTCCCATGCAACAATCTATCTATCATACTGTAGCTGTATCTAAAGTAACCTAAACTACTCAATAATAAAAATATATTAAGGGATCTTATTGACGTATTTAGAATTGGTTAGAAAGAAGCAAACTAGTTTGCAATGTTTGATCATGATTAGCTCTCTAATATGATATTAAAATATATAAGAGCAATAGTTTCCTGTTGTTTAAACAACTCTCGTAGTAGTATATTGTTACTATATTCTAATAATATAATTCTATTTCTTTATAATCTTAATGTTATTTCTTTTTTCTTTCTCAACGCACTCTTTAATTACACTGTGTCTCGCCATACTTGCTACTGCCCGACAATCATTTTACCCGTTCACTTTCACATTTTCAAAACTTCAATAAACAATTGCCAAACATGGTATATATTTAAAAGTAATTAGCATAAATGTAACAAGTTAATTTATTCAAATTTATAGTTTATGTTAAGGAATTGTAATGTAAGCTGATGAAGCAGTTGCTCATTACCTAATTATTTTACAATTGAACTACCGATAAACATTATACGGATAAGACTATTAAACTAATAAGTTTATTATATATTCTATTTATACTAGATACTTTTGCTATTTATGAAATACATGTTATGTAACATTACTTTTTAAGAACATGATCTTTTTAATACAACATTCCAAATAAAGTTAATGCATCCTCGGCAACCTTTGTCAAATCTTCAGTATATTACCGATAGTTTAGGATTGCATTCTTTGTATTAAAAATATTACTATGAATATAATATAAATTGGATTAATATTAAGTTCATACTTTAACTGTGTTGAATTTAATATTTCGCAGTTTCTATAAGAGTTTTTCGTCTTTTTCTGGCTGCTTAAATCCTTCTTCTGAGCTCTCCAGTCAGCCTCTTCACACATGCAAATCTAACAATTTTCACTTCACTTAAACGAGCCGAGGAAGAAAACCAACTACTCGGACCACCCAGTCAGTTATACAAATATATAAATAAGTAGTTATTAGTTAAACAAAATTCAGAGATGGAAGAAGCATCATTTCTTTATTCTTCTTGTGTCTTTGTCTTTCCGCTGATGTAGGTTTCTTATTTTCTCAATAGCATTTTTAATTATTATAGTTAATTGGATATCAGGTTACTGCGAGTTGTGCGAAATTAGAGAATAGCTGCCTTTTGCTGCTGAAAGTGTCAAAAGTCCCGAATACACTCGAGAAAGTTCAATTCTAAAAAAAAATAGAATTTTAACACAGGCAGAGTCTGAGTGGCCCCGTTTGCATCAGAATGTATCATATGTTGTTTTAACTAGCTAGTACTTGCCTAATAGCGCGGTAATATCGTACACGGGGTGATAAATCTTAGTTGAAAGTTCTTCTATAATTAGTAGGGTGGGATAACCTCTGCTTGAAGCTCAACTATCGAATGGGACTCTCATAAGTAAGACTATAGTTACTAAAAGTTGGCAATATTTCAATAATACAAGTAACTTTTAATGAAACCTTTATAGAGAGTTATCATTGTTTAATTTTTCGTATATTTTTCCCAATGTTTAGTTTTCTTCTATTTATTTATCCGTCTGAGGTATTCTACAATAGTCTGAGTCCATGTAGGATTTGAATTTTTCATCAGTTTGGCAGCATAGTTGAATTTTCTTTTCCTTGCTTCTCTGAGAATGTCCTCTTGATAATTATATTTTATTTTTTATCATTTTTATAAGATGCACTTTGGTGGTTTGCACACATACATTTGGAACAGCAAAATCAGCAATAAAAAGTGTTTGGTGCAGTTTTCGAATATTTCCCTGGGGTTCGAGCATTAAGATTTATATTTCAACTACAATTTGAAACTGAGAAAACGGCGTCGAAAACATTGTTGCCGCATTTGTTTCCGCGTAATCGGATGTCCATTCAGAAAAGAAGTTATTTTCAAGATTTAAATGTTTGCAGACCTCACAGAAAGATAAATCCAATTAGGCTATGCATAAACACACTGACTAGTTCCTAGGAAAGGGTGCATCCCTTCAGCTAAACTATTTTCTGAAGAGGCCACCTCGTTGATAATGCTCATCATGCTAGCCAGACCACCCGTAATTGGCCACCCAACCTGAATTCTATCCGTTTGCGAGTTTTTCTCGTCTCTTTTGGCACTTTCCTTCGCTATTCTTCCTAAGATATTCTGATTTAATTACGAAGTAGGCGTGGCGAGAGATGTGCGAAGCAGCGAAATCTCACAAACAAAACTACTACCCACCACGGTGCTTACTTAGTACGCAGTGGGTGGTCCCTGCCTTTCCTTTTGGTGGACCTACTGATACAGTAATATCAATCACTACAAACCCCAAAGAATATACTTTACTTTAAAGTTACTTCAACATTTTCTTTTATAGTTGATAAGTTTCATTAGTTTTAATGGGTTTTGAATGTTTTAATTTAAAGTAAACTTGAGTATAACTCCATAAAAAGGGAGTTTATTTTATAGATTATCCCAAAGTATCGCGAAGTAGTACCTACTACGTAGTGCTGAATTTCTGCGTGTTTTTTCTGCTGAGTAAATGGTGCAATTTGTTTGGCCGTTAGGTTGGCTAACAACCGCATACATCCATCATTCTCTTTTTAATTTCATCCCAGTCCTTGAATAACTTTATGGGTGGGCCACCGGTGCCCCTACCACCTACTTCGAAAACTCTTTCATTCGCTGCAGAATGTTCTCTATAGATAATTTATAAAAGATAGAAATTCACTCTGTGTGGTCGTCGGTGAGGATACATATGGCGAAGTCGGTCTTTTTTCAGTTTTTGGATTTTCTGATATTCGAATTATGACTTATTTTATTGCATTAAACACATTTCCTAACATCTATTCGTAGGGCATATATTTATGGTTTTTGAGCAGAAACTCTGCTTTTGAAGTCAAAAATTAATTTAATTTAGGCTAAATTTAGTAGGAAACAGATTTATAAACCTACTTTTAGACAGTATAATATACAGTTACATTATAACAAAGTACTGTCCACTAGTCGAATTTAGAAAAGTCGTGCCTTATTTAGATAATCTTGTAAACAAAACTATAAATTGTGAAATAGTTATATAACATATTGTACAAAGTTATATAAAGTTGTAAAACACCGTTTCCTAGCAGTATATTATAACAGTCTAGACTCAGCCAGATTATTGGACCCAGCCCGGGTCGACACCTAACCATTTCAATTGGAATTTTTGAAATAGTTGTTATTTTTTATGAATTTTGCTGTAAAACTACTTTCCATCCTGTTAAAAATAATCCGTAATAAAGTTTCCTTGTAATATATATGCATATATTTTTTGCACTGGCTAGTCGGGTCGGAAAGTGTAAGTTCATTGGGCTTTGGAATAGAACATTTGTATTTCAATATTAATTTTTTAGTGTTATCTATTCTTCATATGAAATCAAATTGAATGTTCTCGCTTTTATTCGTTTCAATCTATTTTGCTTCTGTCAACCACAGACTCCCCTATTCATTCGTAAAAACATAAATGTAATTTATTTTATCTCTTAAAACCAATTATAAACACAGATATACACTACTTTTTTGATTGTTTTTCTGTTTTCAGAAGAATTTCTTCATTTTTCGGCTAAACAACTTTAATTACATTTTTAAAACCTAAAAAATAGCAATAAACATTGTTTATCCCTTTTCTATGAGGTGGTCTAGCGAGAAAGAGAATTTTGGTTTGTTATTGGTGTTACATACGAAGTTACTTAATAGATAATGTTAAACAATACAGACTCGGTTACGAACTGTTATGCAGTTTAAAGCAATTATATGCTATGCTAGTCGCTTCTTAAGTATTTGCAAGTATAGATTTGCAGACATTTTCTGTTCTCCAAAGTATAGCACCATTTTCTAATTCTGAACTCAAACATGCAGAGTGTCCAGCGCGGTATACTGGGGAAGCAGTGGTGTTATATAATAAGGAATAAAAGACCATTGAATTTAGAGCCTTTTCTCCAAGGGTGCATTTATTTTATTTAATACCGCTGCTTACAGGATACCGCGCTGGAACCCTAACTTTTGATAGGGACTATATATTCTGTTATTTAACATGTCTATTCTATCTGTTTGGAGTCTCTATTTAACGGGCTTCCGGAGCTTCCTCTTAGCTTCTTTATAGCCTTGCCAACTTAATTGCAAATTGGCTAAATCAGCACCGAAAAATAGACAAATAAAAAGAAAGGAGCCGCCACAACACATAAATTCAAATAGAATTACAAGAATACCACCCACAAAGTAATACTTGCTTGGAAACTAATCTGTATTACTCTATAGTTATATTGATGCTATCTATTAAGCACTTTCTTGAGAAGAAATGGAATGTCTAAATCAATATACGTATTTTACAAATATTTTATATTGTCAGACCACCTACATAGTTAACTAGCTATTCTGTTTCAGCTTGTAAGGCGGCGGCGTTGTCAGCGACAATGCTGACGCGGCGCAAATCTTCGCTTCCGAGTGATCCTAAGACAAGTGAATCGCGTAAGAGAAGAGTCGACTCGGTTGTTGCTCTAACGGACATTATCAATCTAGAAACATCGGCTATCAAAAAACATGCAGGTAGGTTGTTACTTATAAAAAAATAAATTATAATTAGAAGTTTTGTGCATTTTATGAAGGCTTGGTATAGTCTATAACAAACAAAAGACCTCAGGGCGCGGTGGTAAACATAGGCTTACGTAGTTTCGTATTTATCTTTTTCTGGAACTGATACGAAATGAAACTAGTACAATGATATTTTTCTGACCACAAACAAAAAATTGAACATCATATAATGGAAGTTTAATTTTGTCATAGAACGAGCCATTTTTGAAACCTTAAACAACACCGCTCACTGCAGTCTTCTTTTTGTTATGGACTATATCAACACTGGTATTTTATAGTAGTATTTAACTAAAACATAAGTTAAACATTGCAGCGACTATTACTATAATATTAATTAAAATAATAGTTAATCTTTTAGATCTTGAGCAAAATGATGTGTTACGAGAAGTAGTTCGATGGTGTTGTTTATTATCAATGATATCAGTATGTTTACATACACCAGAGACGATAGGTATATAAAATACTTATTATTTAAAGAGTTATAAATACATTTGGTAGCACTATAAATCTTATTTTAGAATTATGGCCTCCACTAAACTATATAATACTCGTTTCCGATTGTATAATAACACTTATATTCATAGTAGAGGCTGCTGTCTACGTACATCAGAATGCACTCTGGGAGGTAAGTCTAATAAAAGTAATGAAAATATTTGTAAAAAAAGTTTTTAGATATTATATAAGATTAACAATAGGAACATATCGTTTGGTTTACCTATTTCATTTAGTTTAAGTACAACTCTATATTACGAAACTTTTTTATTACAAACATTTCCTAGCAAATAACGGTTCTATGAATATTAAACTTATATTTCAGCATGACAAATCGTATCTGCGGGATAAATGGTGTCAGTTCGACTTCTTTCTACTCTTAATGCATATATCATCATGTGCATTACATATATACGAACTTATAACAATATGGTTCCCTTCTTTTGGATTAGTGGTTAGTTATATTAATTAAATAAACATATATTCTTTTTATAGGAAAGCATAAAGCCAATATTGAGATTTCTTTAGCTAAATAGTTCGAAATCTAGTTTACAGCTAAATTTTCAAATTTTACATATTTGCAGACCTACCGTAAAGATAAAGCCAATTAGACAAGGTATAAATACAAAATATTATTTTTTTTAGTACTATAGTTGGTTCGGGGCAATTCGATCCCCACGGCCCTTTATTATGGTTAGATTTATACGATCAATTGTTAGGTTTAAACTACCAAAGAATAGGATTAAACAAATTATGAAGTAGGTATTAAATATATAATTGTTAATTAACATTAGAAGTTGATTTTCATAAATTCTTTAGTTATAAAAGATGTATACTTTTCTAATATTTCTTTTCAGACGCTCATCTCAGCAAATACAAAATGTAACTATATTTTTTATGTTTTTCATGGCGCTTTATGCCATTATGGGAGTGCAGCTATTTGGTTTGTCCTAAAACTTATATGTCATAAATACATTTCATAATTCTATAATTCTAATTTAACTGATCAAAGTTAAATATGAAGAATAAAATATTTTATTCATATTATTGAAAAGTTATTCAATCTTAAATTTTTAAATATAAAAAACTTATTGTATTTATGTATATTAAGGTCGCATGGACTATCATTGTGTAGTAAATGGTACAAACCCACAGAATGTAACCATTGCAGATCTAGCCATACCAGATACTATGTGCTCACAAAAAGGAGAAGGTATATATTATAATATAGTTTTTATTTCTTATAGTTTACATTTATCAATTATTAACTATAAATACTTATATTTATATTACTATTAACTTTATAGGTGGTTATGAGTGTCCAGGTAACATGGTCTGCATGAAACTGGACATGTCGGCGCATGCAGAAGGGTTCTATGGAATGTTCAATGACTTCCGTAAGTATTATTTTTGTTATAATTACTCAAGGAAGAGGTAGAAATAGAGCGCAAAATCGTCCCCGGTCCACTTCCTGTAATTTTTCGACCGGTAAATACCTAGGTCAGTGTCAAGACTGTGACTTTTTGAGTTTAGACTCTTATTGTAAAGCAATCATTAGCCAATAATAGCAGTAATGAATGATATCATCTTTTATTGAGTCATTCTTTATATACTTTAAATGTTTAAAGTATTGTTTAGTGTCCTCGTTATTCACCGTGTATATGGCTGCCTCTCAAGAGGGCTGGGTATATGTTCTATACGACTGTCTTGATACTCTACCTTCTTATGTAGCATTCTTCTATTTTGTTACTCTTATATTTTTTATGGCATGGCTAGTTAAGGTATATTGTTAATAATATAAACTTACATTTATTCCTTTAAAGATTATACTAAAATTTGGGGAAATTGTATAGTTAAACTAAAACCTAAATTATCTGAGTTTGCTAATTTTAGAATGTGTTTATCGCCGTTATAACTGAGACCTTCGCTGAGATTCGCGTTCAGTTCAGTGAGATGTGGCAGAGCCGCGAGATTACTGTAGATGATTCACTTAGCCAGGTAGGCAAATTAGTAAACGTTGTGGGCGGTATGGCAGTACTTTCCATAAATACCACCCTGAAACTATTTCTCAACACAGTTAAGAAACTGTCTCGCTCTAAAACTAATCAACCAGAGTATTTGTTAATTATAACTTTTTGTCTTAATGTATACTTACTTATATTAGTTGAAATCATTTCATTTTCATTTCATTGTAATACTAATAATTTGACCTTAGTTTGCTATATCAAACTGAAAGGAAAGTTTATTTTTATTTGCAGCGTCTGGAGAGATCGGACGATGGTTGGAAACTAGTAGAAGTAGACCAGTACAGTAGAGGCATTAACAGTCCCCAATGCATGCGAGTGGTAAGAAATATTAAATATAGTTAAAAATAAATAATTTTATTCTTTAAATTAAATTCGGTCTTGCCCCTTATATAGGTAATAAAGTAAGCTTAGATAAACCTACTTTTGTTTGGAAACCCTATCTCGAACAAATTTGTCTATAATTTTATTAATCCTGTAGGAAACGTAAAAAATTGTAAAAAAACTAAACTAAACTCTATTTTATAGTTTGTTTCTTCAACTGTATTTCAAATATGTATGATGATAATGGTTCTGTTAAATGCTCTTATAAATGCGTCTTTTGTATATAAACACGATTCTACGGATGCCGTCAGAAAAGAAATCTACTATTTTATAGAAGTTTGTTTATATAAGAAGTCCTAAACTATTAAATATTGTTGTAGGTTGGCTTTACAGTCCTTTTCAATGTGGAGGCAATTCTTAAGATGGTCGGATTTGGTTGGAATGGATATATAAGAAGGGGACAACATAAGTTCGAACTCATTTTGTGCATGGGTGGGTTTATTAAATCTATTATGTATTGAATACTGATTTTTAAATAAGAAAAACTAATCATTTAATTATTGTTAAGGTTCTTCATTGAATGTTATCCGTCCTTTATACACCATGAATATTTTCACATATTTTCAAGTTTTCCGAGTTATTCGACTTATAAAAGCGTCGCCAATGCTAGAGGACTTTGTGTATAAAGTGAGTATTTCCTAAAATATTTCCGAAATTTCAACTTTTTCAGATCTTTGGTCCCGGCAAGAAACTGGGTGGTCTTGTCATCTTCACAATGGTTCTCTTAATAATAACATCAGCTATTTCTTTACAATTATTCTGCTATGTTCCAAACTTAAAGAAGTTTACAACATTTCCCATGGTAAGAGCTATAATAGTACAATTATAATATATATATTAAATAACTTGCTATTTACAACTTTTGTTTCCATATTAATATGCTCACTACATAATATTTAGGCTTTCATGTCAATGTTTCAAATAATAACTCAAGAGGGCTGGACAGACGTTGTTGTTGAAATACTTCGTTCAACTAACGAGCACATGGTACCATTTGTGGCAGCTTACTTTGTTGGATATCATTTACTTGTGACTCTGGTCAGTATCTGTTAATTAATATTAATGTTTAATATAACATTAAATTATAAAATTATATTCTTTATTTTCTATACTTCAGATAGTTTTGAGTCTTTTCGTCGCTGTTATTCTCGATAACTTGGAAATGGACGAAGAATTAAAGAAAGTTAAACAGTTGAAAGCAAGAGAACAGGTATATTTATTATTTAATTTTAAGTTGTTTAATAAATTTATTAATGTTAATTATTATGAAAACATATTATTTATTTAGAACACTATAAAGGCTACTCTACCTTGGAGATTGCGAATATTCGACCGATTTCCTACAAGACCACAAATGATTGCATTGAAAAAGGTTAGCATTAATTTTATGGGCGGTCGAATTCTTTAAATTAAAAATATATAAATATAATATATTTATAGATGTTATCTGACTTTCCGCTTCCAAAGATTCGTGATTCATTTACTCGACAGTTTGCAGATGAAGAAGCCCCTGCCGATAGTAATAGAGATGGTTAGTATTTATTAATATTACTGATACATTCAACTTACTAACAAATATTATAAAAGTTAGTTTTAGGTGAATCGTCCAATCGACACCGTTCTGTATGTCATCGAACTGCTCAGATGAGAGCCCAGGAAAAGCTAAGAATACGACAAATTGGACAAGTTTCCAGCAGAAACATACTGTATTCAATGCTTGAGTTAGTTTATTTTTATATGAATATATAGTTTTTAAATAAATAAATTTGTTCAGTGAATCCAACAGAAAAAGGGCGCTCTACTCTGATTCGAATCCCGTGATAGCCAACCTTGGAAGAACGTCCAGTAAAGGAGCTAAAATATCCAACATGTAGGTTTAGAAAAACATATAAACAAAAATAGTTTTATAAAAAATACTACTACTGAATGATATTAATATCTGAAGGTGTTACAATTAAGAAACAAAGTTTAATCTCGAGAATTTCCATCAAGCATGAGCCATATTTCAGGCAATCCAGAAGTCGTGGCTTAGCGTCCATGAAAGGAAAGAATCAGCTTGCAGAGCTAAAAGTAAGTCTACTGGCTGATTAAGGGTCTTTATCTAACGCCAGGTTTCTAAAGCAGTATCCCAGGAGGCATGAATCTTATTGGTCCATTGGGAGCCTGTTTTTAAAAGTGCATCAATTCTTATATAACACCGCTGATTCCCCGGATGCTGCACTGGAAACCTAGACCTTGATACAGACTATACATAATAAAGAGAATAAAACCATTTGTATTGTTTTATTTAGGAGAATGGTGACTGTAGACCTTCGGACTCCGCACCGAAGAATGAACCTAAACACGGAGAAATCGACATTAAAGCACTTCAGCAGAAACGAGCACATGCTGAAATAACTAGGTACCTATTCAGTAACTAATAGTTGAAGTGGGCCCGGCTTGATACTAAAATCTAAAATGATAATCATCGTTGATGGTCTTTGTCTAATACAGTCCATTTGTACAGTAACCCTGTTTCAGAAATCGAATTGAAGAAGAAATGCGGGAAAACCATCCGATGTTTGACAGACCTTTATTCTCAGTTGGCAGAGACTCAAAATTACGGAGGATATGCCAGTTTATAGGTAAAATGCCACCAACTAAGAATATCAGTTCAACTATGTAAATTGCAGCACATTCTCAATATTGTCCTGAAACGATTGATCCTGTCACTGGAAAACAAACTCAATTGAAGTATAAACAGCTACAGTAAGTCTAAATACTTATTAATAATAATAGTAAAAATAATATTAATACTAAATATGAATTTAAGTGAGTTTATCGGTCTTCTGACGTACCTTGACTGGGCCATGGTGCTAGTAACCTCAGTTTCCTGTTGGTCCATGTTGTTCGAAAGTCCCTGGCCCACCAACGGAGAAAATCTGATTTTCAACAATTTTTACCTACAGGTAATCTTCCCGATACCTAATGTATTAATGAACTACATTTTAGATAACTGAATACTTATTCGTACTGGCAATGACTTTCGAATTGAGTGTTAAAGTGCTGGCTAACGGACTTTTCTTTACTCCAAAGGCTGTGGTTAAGGATTTCGGGGATATTATGACATTTTTTATATACTTTGTAAATTCCATAACAATGAAATAAGTTTATTTTCTATTTAGACTAGTGTTATCTACTTGTTTTGGATGCCTAATCACGTTGAGATCAATTCGTGGGCTCAGTTATTGATGATATTCCGTGCAATGAGACCCTTAAGGATATACACTCAAGTCCCTCATATCCGAAGAGTCGTTGTTGAACTTTGCAGGGGGTTTAAGGAAATTCTACTGGTAAGTAAACAGTTTTAATATTTTTAATTATTAAACTAATATTCATTATCTTGTCATATATTATGTATCAAGAGCTAAAGAAAGAGGCGTAAATAAAATTGACAGTGTTTTTAAAGAACAGGCTTTCAATCCAAAAGTTTTCCATTCATTTATATATAATACCTCTGCTTTAGAGGATGGTGTGCTGGAAACCTAGCGCTTTTAACAGACTATATTACTTATTTATAAAGTATTTAGGTAACAATTCTTCTCATCGTTCTTATGTTTATCTTTGCTAGTTTCGGTGTTCAGATAGTCGGTGGCAAATTGGCCGCCTGTAATGATGCAACTGTGACTACACGGGTGAGTGCTCATTAATCATCGGTCGGAATCACGTTGGACCATGTTGTCACCCCTCCTTTTAATGTTAAGAGTGGATATTTATTTTAATTAATTCTGAAAGAATAGATGGCAACTGAGTTATGTTCAATTCTGAATCGTTCTGACCGATGAACAATGTAGTTGTTAATGCAACTCTTTAGATACTCTGGATAAAAACCTTATTCAGTGAACTACCAAAACTTGGGAAATATAGCATATTCCTTGATCATTTTGTTTTATTTTAGGAAAATTGTACTGGTTTATTCGAACAGAAAATATTCGTGACACGTATGGAGGTTTATGGAAAAAACGACGACCAACTACATCCGAAGATACTAGTGCCCAGAGTATGGTTAGTACTCTTATTCTTATTGGGGGTACGTGCAGTGGCTGAGCCATCTTCAAACGGGCCTTTAGGTCATGCCAACGACGTTGATCCACAGTCAAT
>JAQGAV010000475.1:0-32271 GCA_034691345.1 Phasmarhabditis papillosa
GAGGCTCTGATATTGTCAACGTAGCTAGTCTAATCTGGGTCAAATAGAGGCACAGAAAAGGCTATCTGCGCTGAACAAAGGGCTCTGAAAGTATTCGAAAACCGAAATTATACGCAAAATTTCCTTAAAATAAGCAAGTAACACTCCATTATTTATCTTCAATCAGACTATAACTATGGTCTATGCGAAGAGCTAGTTTTTGGGGCTCCCAATCCACCAACTATCTT
The DNA here is from genome assembly GCA_034691345.1 of Phasmarhabditis papillosa. Classification (NCBI taxonomy): domain Eukaryota; kingdom Metazoa; phylum Nematoda; class Chromadorea; order Rhabditida; family Rhabditidae; genus Pellioditis; species Pellioditis papillosa. Next base: position 228 of record JAQGAV010000475.1, read on the forward strand.
TTGATTGTTATATAACATATCTGCTGTCATGGTTGCAGCACTTAAAACCACTCCTTTGATAAAGTAAATAGAAAATATGTTTTTTGAGTTAAATTGATGTGAATTTATTTGTTATATAAACTCCTCAGTTGTTTACCTGATAAACCAATCCTATGGATACATTTTGCTTTGCGGTGGTCTTAGGCTTTGTCAATAGGGCGCCCCTAGCAGATGGACCAACTTCTATTGAGAAAACCAGTACGAATAAGGGCAGAACGAATAACAGATTCATTTTGTAAAGTATAGCAACATTCTAAATAAGTAACTTATTACAAAAATCGTGGAAGAAGATTTTCCGAGAGTTCACGGAGGGTTTTAACAAAACATGTTATCTGACAACCGTACTATAGTCCATTTCAAGACCTAGTTCCCAGCGCGGTATCACAAGCGGGCGAAGTGTTAGAATAAATGAATGTAAAATCCGTCGACGTGTTGCGTTTTCTCTAAAGGTACATTCATTTGTTATGTTATAACACTGCGCCCCGCTTGTGATACCGCGCTGAAAACCTAGGTCTTGAGATAGACTATATAATTAGTTAAGAAGCCTCTAACAAAAACGAGTGCAACACATGTATTAAGGGTTAGGTTTCAAGGGAAGTATTCTGGATAGAGGCGGTGTTTGATTATAATCAATGTGACTTTGAAGAAAAGGCTCCCAATCCAAAAATGTTTCATTAATTTTAATATAATGCCGCTACTCCACTGTGGTCGTAGTATAGACACCCCCGGGTGGTTGACCGGGGCAGTTTTTAGACTGGCCGCGCCATCTGCGCTGAAAACCTAGCTCTTGGTGCAGACTATATTTGCTGGAACGTTTGAAATGAGTTTGTTCGACACTTTCAAGTTACACTCGTAATTTCGTTTTAAAGTTAAAGTAAGCTAAATCTATAAAGAACAGCAAAAATTACAAACAAAATCGAGAAAACATTTTGGTTAAAGTTTTATGGTAAAGTTTGTTGACTTGCAGTTAGGGGTTGTTGGGTAAGTGGTGCTCTAATGGAAAAGATGATTACTTCTAGCGGTTGTAGTGTTCCAATTCCACAAGACCCATCTCTAGTCTATGCGACTAGCCTATGTTGATTGCTTTTCTAAATTACAGCCTAGTCTAACTCGAATCACACAATAAATGACTATTTTGGCCTATAATACACAATTTCCCATTTACAAAGTGAATTCGATCGGTTGTGAAGAGCAAATATTTACCGTTTAGGTTCTGATTTGTAACTTTATAGAGTTTTTAATGTTTTAAGTTTCATTTAAGGTTTTTTGAATATTAAAAAATCTAGTTATATATTGAATTAAATTAGAATAGATTACATATGTTTATTGACTTTTCACCGAAGTAATTGTAACCACAAGGCCAAGTTTTGGATGAAAATTTTATTTCCAGTCATTTTTGGGCATTATTGTTATGGAGCCTCCCCATTGTTGTTAGATATATGACCAGAGTCATTTTTGTCTACATAGGTTGACGAATTGCAACGGTAGGTTTATAGTCCGCGGCAAAATCTCATAGTTTTGGAAACATTAGAAACCCCCATGTGGGCCAAAAATAACGCTAAAATGCGTACATTCGAAAAAAGAAACTTGGATTTTTACTTCCTTTTTGATTCGTTTGAAGATATTGCAAGAGTTTTCGAATGTTGATGAATATCACTGGGGCGCAATGTTCGCAGCCTGGGCTTATATGAGATTCATCCGTAGACTATATGTTTCTGGGTAACCGAATATGTCCTCCAGAATTGAATATGATCCCTATTTCTGAACCATTTTCGAACCTTTCATACATACATTAATCATTCAAGATGAATGCAACAAACTTATCGGACACCCTCTTCAGTTCCAGTAGAAGTTGTAAACCTTGTGACTGCCAGAAATGATAAAAAGTTCTCTTCCGAAATGAGAAAGCGATCAAAAAACAATGAAACAATGTTTCCACGAGTTGCACCATTTAAACTATGAGAAAAATTGAATGCCTCAAATAAAAACGTAGAACTGGTTGTATTCTGAGATAAGTACTCATCTTTACAAACAAAATGTTTATGAATTTATCATTGTAGTTTTGAAATACTGGAAACTCGATAAGCGGATTATACACCTTAAAGTTTTGGTTGTCCGGAGGCAAACTTTGTTTTGTGTAAGCTTTTTGTAGTATAACTTATATTATATAAGATAATGCTTTAATTAATTTTATTAACATATATATTTTATAAACATTAAAGTTCAACAATAGGTAAAGGCATTCAGGAAAGATCACATGTTATTACAACGAAAGCGTCACGGGTATTTTTGTCTTTTTGTCTAGAAATGGTTAAATATGAAGAGAAAATATATATAGTTAGAAGTATAATACAATATTCTGATATATACAGGTATGGATGGGATGGCCGACGTCGAAAGGAAGATAAATTAGATATTATAGTCTGCGCCAAAAGTAATGATAGAGTGTAAAGAATTCAACACTCTTCTGAGTCCCTTTTGCGAGCACCGCAACTGACGACTACTCTCGGTTCAATATTGTACGCGCGTGCAATTTGCCTGCAGGTGCGGTGTTAAAAATCCTATAACGCAAGTTATACTCCATTATTACTCTCGGCGCTGAATATAGCTTAACAGTTACTTCGTTTTTAACACCGCGGTCAATACCAAGCTGGAAACCTAGGTCTAGAGATAGACTATAGCATTTTACTAGAATTAGGTTTTTATCGCGTTATCCTCAAAGGCAGCGGTGATTTGACAAATGAATGTATTTGCGTAGAAAAAGCTCCCAATCATCCGATTTTCATTTTTATATTTTGCACCACTGCATTTCGTGATATCGCGCTCTAAACTTAACTCATGCAACAGACTAAATATAATAAAATAATACTTATATACAGATAAAATAAACTTTTTTTGGGATTTTCACTCGGTGAAATAACAATTTAAGAAGGAACAAAGTGTATACACATATATATGTAGGAATTTTTTTTGGGTCGCTTTGTTGTGAGCAAGAAATTATGGAATGAATTAAGGAATTAGAAAGTGAATATTGATTGATATTGATCGGGAAAGTTTTTTTTGTTGAACCAGTATCGAATGTAGAGGTTAACCTTATTGTTAGTAGAAAAGGGGGGAAACGGTATAATTTGAATAAATGAGCTACAGAAGCTAAAGAAGAAGTTGAAGTCGGAGTAGTAGTCAATCTGAAATATAAAAATATAGACCAATTCGAAATTATAGTTGAACTCGCTACTGAATATATAGTTCATCTCAAGACCTAGTTTTCCAGCGCGGTATCACAAGCGTGCGCAGTGTTATAAAAAATGAATAAAAAACCGATGCGTTTTCTCCAAAAGTACATTCATTTTGTATAACACATCGGCCCAGTCGTGATACCGCCCTGGAAACCAAGGTATTGAGATAGACTATAGTTTGTTTTAAAAGGTAGACAAAATTGACTATATATTGAAATCTAACAGCTCTGGATGGAATAAGTGGGTCTGCTCGTTCGCGTATCGGTGAAGGTGCCGAGCCGAGCTTCGTCTGAACGGTGAGCCCTGGTGCTTCCGAGCCAAACCAACCGGTACGCACCGTTTGAGAGAGCCTACAGACCTTCTCTTTAAGATGCTAGGAAACAATTTGAAATGAACTAACCATATTTGCTGAATGCGGGATCGAACTGCCAAGCGTTGATGATTTGATTGTGCTCTTGGATGAATTCGTACTCTTCATCTGAAATAAAATGTAATTTATTAAACATTTAAAGTATTTAGTATATAAATATAGTAAATTGATTGCTATAACTGATTAAAATCTTATAAAACCAACCTTCACGATCAGAATCCCAAGAATTGTCTTCAACCACCAGTTGTTTAGCAGGAACGTTGTTGTCTGAAATTGAGAAATTAGTAAAAATATATCAATTAAATGGTTTTTGTTATAGAAAACAACTCTAAATATAAATACAATCTTTACAACCTACTTTTGTCTACGACTTTTTCTGCTTCGCTGATCTGAGAGGAGCCGCTGGTAGTTCTGCTGCGACCGCCTGGAAATAATAAAGTTATATTACTATTTTAAATATAATTTAAGTTAATTAATTAATAAACTAATAAAGCGTACCATCATCACTTTCATCGGGTATCTCATGCATATAGGATCGGTTCATTTCCTGGGCACTGCCTGTTTGGGGTACTCTTGCAACTGCAGCCCAGTCAATGTAGACGTAGTCACGGAGGGGCTGAAAATGCCTTACTAACTTAATATTGTAATAATTATGATACTGAAATATCCCACAAAGTCTTAATGTCTTTACTTTGTATTCTTATAGTTGGTCAAAAATTAGCTCTATTGCTACAGACCGTTGCAACCAGTGAAAAGTGAATGAACCTGTATAGTAAGATCCGAAAGTAATAATGGAGTGTTAAAAAGAATCTTATTGATAATGTTTCTGAAAGTTTTTGAAATACGAAAATATGCGCAAAATTGCATAAAAATACGCAAGTAACACTCTATTATTCCTCTTGAATCAGACTATAGTATCCCCAAATGCCATGTAAACTAAATATTTTATTTGTATTTGCTTCTACCGGTCTTATTTCGAAACTATTCTATAATCTTAAGCTAACTTACATCTGTTTTGGGCTGCTCTGGCTTAGTTTCGGCTTCGGCAATATATTGCTGCACTTGTTGTACAAGGCTTCGGGCTTGTTCGTACATACTATCTGTAATAAAACTATTAACAAAAGTATTATACATAAAAAAGAAGAATATATGGATAATTAAATTGCTAGGCCGTAAACGGTTGAAATATGGGAATGGAGTTATGAAACATTTAAAAATGGTAAAAAATAACGATATTTCCTTAAAATTTGTGTGAAATCTAAGTTATTAGCATAGCACGCTACTGGCTTAAGTTCTTACATTAAAGTATTAATAAAATTTGGTTTAAAACGACTTCCACGTGTAATATAGAGTAAAAAGCGCCTTGTTGGCTGGCACAGGCAGGTATTGGTTATAAAATTCACAATATAGGTGGTCTCCAACCTCCAACAAACAATAATTGCACAACAAAAAAGAGGATTTTGAAATGATTAAAGATCAAATAATAATAAGTTTCTATAAAGGGTCTATAGATAATGATAGTAAAGTAATGAACATTATACGGGTTGTTAATAACCATTAGTATACGGTTTTCTAGCTATTTTGGGCCAGGTTTTCACAATTTAGACTTGAGCATTGCCAAAGTAGACTCTAAATGTTATGGAACTATCAAAAATGTATAGTTAGCGCTAAGAGTAATGATGGAGTGTAAGGAATGCAACGCTGGTCTGAGCCCATTTTGCGAGCACCGCGCCAGCATCTGTCGGCTACTCTCCGTTCAATATTGTACTTTGCAAATAAGCGCGTGAAATGTGCATGCAGGTGCTGTGTTAAAAATACTATAAATACGCAAGTGACACTCCATTATTACTCTGGGTGCAGACTATATCACAACTTTATGATTTCTTCTAACTATTCAGTTTGCAAAACGGTTTTCGAATTTTTGTTCGCCCCAAAGTAAATATTATTGACTAAACTTTACAAAAACAAAACTAGAACAAAATAATAAAGTGAATTTGGAGTCGTTAGGTCTGCTGAAAAGATCGGCACCGAGCTGATAACGCCTCTCTTTACAGTGGTTTTTGTTTTTGGCTGAAGCCGGCTGGTACGAATTTCATAAGATTACATTAGCCCGCCAAATAATAAAATTCAAATTAAGCAGGAACAACAGCTGACTAGTGTTATTTTGAAATGTTTTCATTATTATTATTTTTCGTCATATACTGATTTTTATCAGGAAAGTGATGTTTGCAACTTCCACTTCTATATTTTGCAAGGGTATGACTCAGTTTATGGGATTTTCGAAATGAACATTAAATAAGAGTTTATTGCAAGGGTTATCTTTTAAGGGCGGTATCATGAAAGCAACGCTCTTATTAAAATGACGCTAAATCGGTTCAAATTACGGTTTTTTACAAAGGACGGCGTAAATAACATAGCTCTAGCACTAGAAATTGAAAAGAGTCTGTTAATATGAAAATGAAGCATTCAGCAACTTTTCTTTGTCAGTTAGCAAAGATTACGTTTGTTGGAAACCGTATAAAGAATATTATATTTGTAGCTATTATACTTTCCTATTGAAACCGAATCAGCTATTGATAAACTCAAAATGCCACTCAATTGTTCTAAAATGCACCTTGATAAGTTTCTGCGAGAGCCTAAAAAGTTAAGAACCAACTATAAAGATAAACAATATAAGTCAAAAAAGATTAGTTATAATAAATAGGAAAATGAGAACAGTACAGTAAACTAAGAAAGTCGTGTAATTGTACAAAGTTTAATTATTTGTAATAAGAAAACAACAGTGTTCCAGTCGAAAGGCAACGAACAACTGGTTTTTCTTAAAAGAAATTGAAAATGGATGGTTTTGGAACGGTCCGCTTCCGATGCAACAAATATGATATTCTGTATTTTTATAGTAATAGTGAAGATTTGAAGTGTAGGCTCATTATTAGTAGAGCTAGGCTTCCATCACGGTTTATTGAGGATGAAAGTTGTATCGAAAAGGGTGATATAGTCGGATTCAAACGTAATACGGCCGTGTTAATAAGCAGGAGTGTTGCAATATTTTGTCTGAGTAAGGCAGTGCGAAATCAAGTTTGCAATCTGCTGATACCGCGCGCGTAAAATTCCAGCAGGTGTTGTGTTAAAAATGAAGAAATACGCAGCAAACACAGCCTCATTACTTTCAAATCTGACTATAGGATCATTTTCTTCGCAAGTATATTAGGGTTTTAAGTATCTCAGTCTTTTGTGTTGTCTTTATTTTACCGGGTTGGAAAGCGTTTGTAACTACTATACAATTAAATTTTTCAAATGAGTTCAAATCGTCAACTACATGAATGAATTATTTACTTAATACCCAAAATAGATAATACTAAATATAAAACAAAGGAGATCACAATCCTTAAAAAATAGACTATAATGGGTAGAGCGAGAAAAAGGACAAATTTGGCCATGTCAACCCCCAAATACAACAGAACACAAAAAAGAACGAATACAACACAGAAAAATTCACAAAAAGATTACTTGCTTAGAGAAATCTTTTCGAAGGAAGAAATTTCGAAAACAGCAGTTTTTATTGACAACTACTGCTCAGAGATGGTGTATTCCGGGAAAACAGAGCGATAACGAGAAAATTGATTAGTATGCATGACACGGATTAGAAGACTAAATTGCCTATTTTCATTATGGATGTTTATCGGTCAAAATATGTTAACTGTTCTCTTAATAAATAAATAAAAGTTAAACAATTTGTAAAGAAAGTAAAATATGTTTTGTAAATTTGCGGAGCTAAAAATTTCGAGAAACTACAACGTTTCGATTACCAGGTTATATAAACCATATAAGTGAATACTTAAAGCTAACTATAAGTTAGTCACTTTTTTGATCGTAGTACTCCTTCAGATCACTACAATCAAGAAAGTGAACTATCAACAAAAGTGATACAAATGATCTAGCGTTCGAGAAATAAATATTCTATTCTATTCTATTCTAAGTGTCCCAAGTAAGTATAGTCTGATTTATGAGTAATAATGGAGTGTTACTTGCGTATTTTTAGGCAATATTGCGCATATTTTCCTTTTGCGAAACCTTTCAGAGCCGTTTTCAAGGAGATGCTTTTTAAAATTCCATTATTACTTTTGAATCAGACTATAGTTTATTTAAAGATTTGCTTCTTTCAAAATTGTAAATCAAAATTGATTTGAAATCTTTCATCAGATATGTTTGGAATAACTTTGAACATATAATGCTCTCCTATGATTCCCGCACAAACCGACTTCTAGCTGCAGAAGATGGAAAGAATAACAAGAACACCCGTTATGTGATATTCAGTGATAAATGGAATAAATAGTTTTTAATATAATAGGCAATAAACTTTACAAACTTGTAAAGGGACACTAAACTCGTTGTATAATGACAAAAACATCATGTTGCAAAAACTTCTCTGCAGAAATATAAAAACACCGGTTCCTCTAGCAGGCTAATAAGTAATTGAGTTATTTTTTAGAAGAACCTGCAATCGCATTTTCTTTCTTGAAAACACGTCTATGTATAGATAGATAACGTGAACGAGTAACAAATTGAAAAGAACAATCTTAAGTTAATAAAATCGTCTATAACAAACAAAAGACCAAAAAGCCCGGTGGTATACGTAGGCTTCCGCAATTGCGTACTTATCACAACAAACAAAAAATTGCTCATTGAATTATATAATGGAAGTTTAATTTTTGCCACGGAACGAGCGGTTTTTGAAACCTTAAACAACACAGCTCACTACAGTTTTTTTGTTATGGACTATAGCAATGAGCCAATTTATCATTAATATAATCAAAAACTAGCTTTTTTGTCAGTTTTTTCTTCTAAAATCTGAGCTTCTTTATCAAAATGACTAAAATGCTGACTATATATACCATCTAAGAAAGTGAATGATGTAAAAACTGACCGCAGGTGTCGTTTTTGAGAGAGCGCCAGGCAGTGGCATCAAGTCAGCAGAGGCTCTCTTTACGAAGAATGATGTAATCTTATAAAGGACACTAAGACTAATGTTAGAGGTCAAGAGCACACAATTATAAGATATATTATACTTTTTATTGCTCTTAAATAATAAGTAATTATAACTTGCATAAAATAATAATAATAATAATAATGTTTATTGTTCCAATAAGCATATAATAAAGAAGCGACAATAAGAGAACGAAGGTAATATTCTCTTGATGTGCAAATTTTAAAAAGTATGCACCGAAACTTAAGTTATATATAAGTTAACTCAGTTATTTTGACTATAATGTCTTGGTACACTAGCTAGAATCTAAAAACCACTATATTCCGATTGTTTTTAAACAATAAAGTTGAAAACAAGGGTCTTGAGAATGCACTTTTTCAAGTTTCCTTCAAAATAGTAGATAATTTTGGGATACAATAAGTGGTGTTTACGTTTAACTACAACTTCTCTGAAGTGTCAAGTGTTTTATAGAAATGAACTTCGGTCAGCGAGTTTTTTTGCTGAGTAAAGAATAATTTGCAAATGTTGAAACTTGAAAGTATTCAGCATACAACAGAAAGAATAGAAAAGTTATTGCTCGTCATCTAAGTGTATGCAAATTCTTAATGTTGTAATGACTTTATACTTACTAATTTTAGGTACAATTATAAAAAGTTATTGGCTATAGTCTGTTTCAAAATCCCGCAGCGTTGTAAAATTATACCTTCAAAAGTTCTCTCGCCCGAAGAGAGGGAAGGCATTTTGCAGCGAATTTGAAGGCAAAACTATAAACCACTGCGGTATAACTACTCACAGCGCGTGCAGTCTAAGTTTGAAACAGACTATATTATTCGTCTAACGCATATTATAGTGTTTTCAAGAAAAAAGATACAATACATCTTGATCATCTTTATGATATGATCTCCCAAGAAATTCTCCCAAGAAATCCAACACTTGAAAAGGACTATAAAGTGTTTCTAAACTTATAATTGTGTTTGAATGACAGAAAGAACAATTTTATTTCCTAAATTTATATTTATATTGGTAGATAGATGACCGACATCAAGTTGTGACATACAGATAACGCCTTCTCACGGGGTCCAATGCGCTCGTGATCTAACAATTCATCAAAAGAAATAATTGAGAAATTAGAAACCAAAATATGCGTTTGATTGCAGATGGAACTTGTAGAAAAAGAACATCATGCCTATATAAAAGTGATATTCTGTAGGAATTCTTGTCGCCTGACTAACTTAATATAAGAAACGGAAAAATGATACAAAGATCTCTTATAATTTGAAGATAAGAAAACCGATAAAAGATTTGTTTCAGGGTAGTTAAACCGTTTTATTTAAGAGTATGAAGGTTAAAACAAAGTATAGTCTGATTCAAGATGAATAATGGAGTGTTACTTGCGTATCTTAAGGAAATTTTGGGTATATTTTCGGTTTTAGAATACTTTCAGAGCAATTTTCAACGAGATTCTTTTTTAAAACTCCATTATTATTTTGAATAGAACTATACATAACAGTTAAGAGAGCAATAGAGTAACCGAAACTGAATGTTCCACTGCCCTTCAATTACTTTGAGTGGAGATAACTTTTATATTAAAAAACTATAAACATTCATATTAACTAAAATACAAGTTCCTGTTCCGAAATATATTCTACTTAGCGATTCTGGTCGCCTGACTTAGTTCAAGTCAGTCACAAAAACTGAAAAAGAATGCAGCGCACAGTTATTTGGCGGCCTGCCAATACGGCACGTTACCGGGGCCCGTCGGCTAGTCGCACTATACTGGCCACGTGCCCGCGTGATGTTTGGATTGATGTTAGACCCCAAAAACAAGCCCACAACCACGTAGAAATGACGTTATCAACTAGACAAAAGTCTATTTTAAGCACTTTTAGTTTATAGTTTACGAGAACAGAAGACTTTAACCTTTAGAGAACGGATGAATATAGGAAAATGAACCAGCAACCAGCGGCTTGTTTGGAAAACACCGGAATGCACTAACAGGCAGGGTTTGTTTGGAGGAGAGGGGTTGTTTATAGTTTTCAGCGCTGGGGAGTAGCGTTATTTTATAGAAATAAATAAAAAATGGGAGGAGTGTGAGTCGTCTCCCCAATAGTACATTCATTGTAAGTAACTCTACCTCTCTTGCCGTAGTATAGAAACGCCAGAGTGGGTGCCCGGGCAGTTGAGAATTGTTGGCCGGGCAGGCTAAAAACTGCCCGGGCACCCACCCGGGCTTATGTATGCTACGGCCACAGGGGTGCAAAACGAGATAGTTACTCTAGTTTATTAACATTTAATTCTAACATATCTTTTGCTATCACAGGATACTGCCGAAAGCATAGCTATTGATACAGACTATAACCTAAATTGGTTCTCTGATACAAAACTCAAAAGATCTCGAAGAACTTTGAAATCAGTTTTCCGAACTAACAATAAATAGGCTTTGTTTATAACAGCGCTTATAAAAATAGTATGTAGGGTTACTTTTTCTGTACTTTTGTTTGTTTCAAATAAGTAAACGACCAAAGATTCATGAATTCCTTTATATTTGGGCAAGAGACAGTCTCAAATTTCAGTCCTGGACCTAACATTTTCATTTCCCATCACAATGAAAACTCCGATTCCGGTTTAATCTTAGTTTTTTATAAATATATAAGACTTTAACCTCTAAAGAACGGAGATAATACGAAAATCAACCAGAGACCAACCGGCTGGCACAAAGTACCAAATGATGTGCCCCACTATTGACAGCCAGTTTCAAATAATAATAAAAGGCAGACTTTTTTTTCGGAAATAACAAAGCAATTTATTTTAAAAGCCGGGTGGCAGGGAGTAAAAGTAACTGAGGGTTCTTAATATTTAAAAAATATCTGTTGAAAGTAAAATCTTTATTACTTTATTAAAATATAAGACTTATTAATCAAAATCAAAACATAAGTGGTGGTGGTGACTGGTGTATGGTGCTGCGTTTTGAGTACAGAGAGTGTAGATTTCGTCGAACTCGCCTGAAAATAACTATTATTCTGAGTTCAAAAATTAAAAAATAAACCAAAAAATTGTTTGATAGAGTTCTCTGATAACATGTCAGTAATGTGATATACTGTAGTTGAGGGCTGTGCACGGGCCGGCCCGTTAATTTTGCAAGCTTAGGCGAAAATGGGCCCGGTATATTAACAAGATAGAGCTTGCACATAAAAACCGCATCCAAATTAGTGTTTGCCTCTAAAAGTGACGTCACCGGGTCCAACCGGGGATTGAACTCTATCTTTGTTTCATAAGCGTAGAAGCCTATATATAATACTTCAAATGAAACTAAATATTTCCAAAAAGTATTAAAGAATATTAAACAAACTGTGTGTTTTTCAACAAGTCTTATTTTAAACAGTGAGGCCAATGTTGGCAAAACATTTGGCATTGCTATCAATATAGACAGTTATCATAGAATGCGGAGAATTAGTGATCACAATGAACAAAACAAGAACATGACAACCATAACTTAAAACTAAACAGTATTAAAACAACTGAGCTTACCCATTAAATAACAAATATGGTAGAACAAGCGATATACAGAATAGGTTATTAGATAACACTCCTAGGGTCAGTGTAAGAGCATTATCACCCTCTATGAAAAGCCAAAACAAGAAGAATAGAACCTCTACAAGAACCGTTGCGAACACCTGAAACAGAACAGTTCAAGTTAATTTATTCAAGTCAAGTCTGAGAGGAGTTGGTTAAATTTATGAAATACACAAATATAGACAGCGCCGAAAGTAATAATGGAGTGTCCCTTGCGTATTTATTGAATTTTCCACCGCACCCGCTGGCAAATTGCACGCGCGTACTTGCAAAGTACAACGGAGAGTAGTCGCAAGATGCTGGCGCGGTGTTCGCAAAAGCGGCCCAGTCGAGCGTTGAATTTTTACACTCCATCATTACTCTTGGCGCTGACTATAACTATAAGTATCTAATTGTGCTTAATAGCCAAACCGAGACCGCGCGTTTTCTACATAAACACATAGGTAAACAAGTTTCGGCGAATACACTACCAATATCTCAACAGACACTTTTTGAAATAAGCAAGAATTTTTGGAAGAAATTCAAATATATAAGGCTATTAATGATGTTTGTTTTCGAACTTAACAAACTTTCAACATCTCCAAAACTTAAATAACTAACCTGTACAGTCATTGTGAGCTCTTTATTGGTAGCAAAAGTAAGCTGTTTTGTGAGATATAAATATATAAATAGAGCTGTATATGCTGTCAGATTGAAGCAACCAACGAAGAGATTAAGAAGATCGTTTATCCTATAAACAAAAGTATAAAATCTTTCAGAAAGTACCAAAGATCAGAATCCTCGGAAAGGGCGTAACACTTTCACTCATTAAATCAGGGCCGACCCGCGGACCGTGTTTTTGGCAATTGGGCTAGGAAAGCCTGAGTCTTGAGTGGAGAAAAGGATTACTTTCGCAACTAAATACTCGAAACCCTTAAGTATCATTGTTTTGGCTATAACATGTAACCGTCATTTTCTTTAATCAAAAAACATAAAACCATAAGATTCCCAAGCTGATTCAGAAACCAGCCAAAGGAAACCGTCGTGTATCTCCGGTTTCCCACGGCTATCTAGCTTATATTGTTATTTTCAGGCATGTTCATACCCGTTTATGACACCAGGACTGCTGACAAGCTCCGACCCCAAGACCTTGTTCTATTAGACCTACTACTTTGTCGCCTATGTCTATTATTATATTTATTTCATTAAACTACTGACGAGCCCCCGCATTGATCGAAACTACCGCGTCTAGACCTTGGGGGCGAAACGTAGTAGTTTCAAATCACTTAATTTTTACAAAAAATTAGTACTATATTTCATTTATTTCCATATTTCATTTGTTTATAAACATATTTAACCTTTCCAGTTCTATTGTATCTGAACTGTTATTTCGTGTGTTTGTCCTTTTCGAACGGGCCTGTAGTAACATATATAGTGCACTCATTAGGCATCAAACTATTTCTGTGGGCCTGAGTATCTCAACCCTGAATTCCGGATGTTTTAGAGGATATCTTAGTTTGTAAGATGTAATTTCAAGTAAAATAAATTACCTATAAATCAAAGGCGATGATCCTTCGAAGATACCATAACTGAGATCATTTGGATGAAATACAACCAGTGTCGGCTGACTGTTCAAAAAGAAGGCTGAGAGCAGAAAATGGAATGCAATTATGCAAACAATAAAACACTGAAAAAGACAATAAATGAATTCCGAAACAAATATATTTTGATGTTTGTTGTTAACACTTAGCGGCGATATTTTTGCGAATCTTGGCTAACTGGTAATTCGCCGCCAACGAGTCGTTAAAAGTCGGAGTAGGCCTCACCAAAACGTCGTCCAGCAACAGAGTTTAAATATTAAAGTTTGTATAATAATTGTTGGTTTATAATTTAACATATAGTCAGCGCCAAGAGTAAAAATGGAGTGTTGAAAAAAATCTTGCTAAAAATGCCTTCGAAAATCTTAACTTAAAAACGAAAATTTACCCAATCTTGAAAGAATCTCGTCTTCAATTCCTCAATTAAAAACGAAAACTTACGCAATACTCTCAAAAAAATACGAAAATATAGTCAGATTCAAAAGTAATAAGGCCGTGTTCAATATAAAAGATTCAAAAGTAAACGATTTTTTGCTGAAAATGAAGCGAAATGAATGAAAGCGGTGTTGAAAATCCAAAAAATACGCAGCATACACGGCGTTATTACTTTTGAATCTGACTATAACACTCCATTATTACTTTTGGCGTTGACTATACAAACCTGTAACATCGTTTTGGTGAGGTATGGATTCTTCAGCAACGGCCTCCTTGAATAGTAAATTCTATTTAGAGTAAGACATACGGTGAGAACTTGAATTGTTATGAAAGGAACATATAATAAGGTACCGAGTAACTGAAAACAAAAAGCGTTTAAACATATCAATGTAACCCCAGCTTCTAGGCGGTTTTTCTTTAACAATAAAGCTTTCCAATATAACTATTGATTCAAAGAGTTTATTTTAGAAATTTAGGCTACTAAAACTCTCTTAATAGGAAGGAAATAAGTTTTAAAGGAGGGCAGACATCAAAAGTTTATTGAATCAGTTAGACATTGGATTAAATAACGTCGAAGTAGCGAAAAAAACAACGAAAAATATCCAACAGGTAACCATGTCACACTGCGTTTACGCTAGCACGCCCGTGTCAGGCAAACTGCTGTCGTCCTTCCTTCAAGTTAACGTCTATTTTGAAAAGTTTCCTTTTTAATAGTGAGGGTCACTTCCCCTATAACCATTGTTGATATAAAACTACTGCTATTCGAGCATGTGCTTTGTAACATTTTGAATATTTGACACATAGTTATACTAAAATTCGAATAACAAGATCTGTTGGATAAGGGCCCTTCCTCTCTGCTCTACAACTGCTCCACGTTACCCTCGACTGATAGTTGTCTCCGTCCAGAAAATCAATATCAATCAATGAAATAAGCGATGCAATAGCATAGAAGAAATGTTCTTGAATACAACATGCTGTTATCATACTCAACAGAAGAAAGGAGAAGTTCGACTCCCAGCCAATAAGGGGAAGACAACCCTAAAAATAATGGTATTTCCTACAGATTTTGAGAAAAATTGGCGAACTCAGTTCTGCATTCCAGCTAGTATTCAATAGAAGTATTTTATTTCCTCTATAACTCGTATTACACAATAATAGTAGATTTTTTCGAGGCAGAGTTTCGGTCATTCACTAGGCCAGGCTCATATTCTCACGGATTCAGAGACCGCTGATCTAACCACTAGGCTTAATCATTCTAACTATATTTACAGATATTTTAATTTCTCCAATGTATATACTCCTTTTTGAAGCCAGATTTGGCACAGTTTGCGTATGTTAAAATACTTACTACCCTTTACGAAATGCTTTGAGTATGGGCAATGATCTGCGTTTTGCAAACTACAAACGTATATTATTTATTTCGACGTAACTAACTTTCCAGTGCAATTTTGATCGAACGTAGAGGATTCTAATGTAGTACTGAGATTCTACTCTACAGTTAAATTCGAAATTACTGGCATATTCGTTTTACAAGTTAAATATAAAATATATACTTAAACCCACCAATAAGATGACAATATCGACTACAATTCCTACTGAACTAGTCGCAAATACCAACAGTACAGCCAAGTAATACCAACCGCCAAAATAACCAAAAGCCATTTCAGAATCTCTTTCTGCAATATAATTGTAAGCTTATTCTATTCTAAGTAAAAAGGGTTGCACAAATTATGAGATTAACTAGTAACTCTGAAATTGTTTACGGGTGGTTTTAATTAAGAGAGTGGGAAATATACCAATCAAGAAATGGAAAGGCAAGAGTTATTAAGGGTATCTTTAGTTGGGAAATGTGGAAGTGTGGCAGAACCTTGAAAACCATAGGCTTATCCCAATCAGGCAAGATACTAGGTTTTCTGTGGATGTATATTATCGTTCTTGGGATATTCTCTGGATAAAATGATCAAAATATTTTATTTTTTGTATCGCTCGTATCACAATAATAGTAGATTAATTCGATGCAGGGCTTCGGCCATTCATTCCAGCCGAGACGGCTTCTATCTAACTTTCAGTATTCGGGGCACGAAACATAGGACAAATAAGCTGCTGTTTTCCCATGCCAGAAGGCAGCTACGGGGATCAAAAAACAGAATTATAGCTTGTTCTCGAATGTTCAGTATGAAAAAAGTAGTGTTTGTGGATAGAAGAGGTGGACATATTTTTCGGCCCGGCCAGAACGCCTTCTCAAATAGGTCGCCCTGAACCTGACCGAGACGATAAATTCCAGTAGAGGATTGGAACAACGAGTGGCTCTTATCATCGAAATCTCATTTTATATTATCGGTTCTATATAAACAAAACTGTCAATTCATTAAAATAAAGCTATTTTATAGAACTGAAACCTCCAAAACTACCTAATTTAAGGTGTCACGGGTTTCGTGCTCGCCTCTTTCACACATTTAATTGATGGTCTAAGAATCTGGGAAGAAAATCAGATAAAAACAAAAACTCTCATGGGAATTGTGTTACAAAGATGAGTTAACTGGAGATGAGTTAGCTAAGGAACTGGACAACAGGAAAAAAATAGGAAAGTTTTTAATTGTTCAGAAAACTGAACTGCTCTTTCGGTAGGAGGTACATTCTCTGGTCGACCGGATACCTGCAAATACCGCCGGATACCAGCCTTACCGCCGGATACCTGCAAATACCATTGATAATGCAGGTTACCTGCTGGTACGCACAAATACCGCCGGATAACAAGAAATACTGGCTGATACCTCCAGATACCGCTGTTAACTGCAAGTATCCACTAGATTATCCGGTCGACCAGATTTTCCACTGTCTGTTGCGCAAGTCAGGTTTCTAGCGTGGTATTCTGAGAGGCAGTGGCGTATTAAAAAATGAATTATCCTTATAAACTGATTTCAGGTTCGTTTTATATCAATACAGCTGAAAAAAAAACACTTTGTTTTACACAAAATACACAACATTTGACACTTTAGACCGATCGGTTTCTGACGCTCTAGAGAAAAATTAAAAATTCTGACAGCAAAATAACTAAAATTCCAATAACAAGCGGGTCTTAGAGCTCAAAATTTGCATTGCACAAGGAACTATTTTACTTTGGATCAGGTTCATTTTTTACTAATACAGCTGAAAAAAAAAACCAGGAACTATTTGACTTCGAATAATAATACATATTTACCACCAAAGTGTCAAAATACAATGAATATTAGAGAAAAGAAGTAACCAAATACTTTTTTATGTTTCTGACATCAAGAAGTCATTGCGATTGTTATGAAGAAAGAGGCAGAACTACTGAAATATCAGGTGCTAAAATATTTTTAACAAAATTTCAATCTAACATATATAGCTCAAAACAAACGCTAAAAACAGAATAATATTCAATTTATAAAATGATTAGTGAAATGAGAAGCTGAGAAATACCTCCGGAAGATGCTTTTTTACTTGTGTCTTTTTTCAATGAATATAAATTTCACTTGTTAACAAACTACCAATCTTAGGCAAAATAATTGAGCTCCTTTGAATTCGGAATCACACTCATATAAGTTTTGTTCTTGCAGCCATTCTGTTTTTATTATGAAGAACGGGGCCAAAAAGGTGATCCACAAAAAGAAATCGAAACAGCAAAAAAGTGTATACCAGCTAAGAAACATTTCTCAGAAATAGATATTTTGTTAGAATGGTGTTTTTTTTTTATATAAGTGTTCTGAGCTCAGCTCATAATTCTTTAGCCTCTTTCTTTCTAAAAAAAGAGAGAAGGTTAACTTGTTATAAAACTACCAAACTTCTGCATTGGCCCATTTTATATTGGGCCAGATTTATAGATTTATATTGAATTAATAATCACAAACATAAAAGAGTTTTCTTGCAGCAATTCTGTTGTTATTGTGAAGAGCATGGCCGGGCAAGACATTTTCCGTTCAGGACCGATTGACAGAAACTGACAAGATTCAAAGGCCATACGTCTGTTTATATATCCTGGCCACCATAATTATGGCTACATTGGCCAATGTGACTTATTATAAATATCGAAACATTCATCGCATAGCCTTATTTTGGGTATAATTTAGATGCCACGAGGATGTCTGGCTAATTGAGTCGTAGGGTTGGGCTTGTGGTAGTGTCGAACAAAAGACATACAAGAAACCATTTTTACATGGATTGGTTAGTTCGTGCACCCGAAGACTGAATGCTAGAAAAGATTCATCTTTTCTCAGATTCCGGAATGAATGACCGAAATCCCGCGGCGAAGAAGACTACAGTTATTGTGTAATATGTTCAATTACAGAAAATTTAATACTTTTCAAATTGTTTAGTTGTAGCAAAAAACCTTTGGTATCAAGTTCTTCAACTTTCACTGCTCGCAATTTTTGGAATATTTGGATGGATATTTATAGAAAATAAATGGCAATAACAAATTTATCAAAATAAATAACTGTGCATGCTATAATTCGACAGTATCCATAAATATATCAAAAAACCTAATATATTTAAGCTTAAAAAAGTTCCGCAATTACCAATAGGTTCATAATTTTGCATTGCAGCAGCGCATTCTAGGTGCTGGTACCTTGATTTAGCCAGGTTGCCATATTGAGTTTACTGGAGCGTAAGAAAAACAATGTTTGTGCAATCAACCAAATGAAAAACACATTGTCTAAGGTTTAGCCAATTATGGAAAAATGGGCTAAACTTGTGAAGAGAGCAAAAAAATAACTGGGAAAGTCGGTGGTGGGCACGGCTCGCCGCCCTAAGGAAATGGGACAGAGTAAATTCAAATGGTCAAATCTTGATGTTCATACCCTGGCTTATTTTGTTAAGCAATTCATGTTAATTTATATATCATTGGAAAGATCATAACTCAATGTGTGAAATTGAGTTCTTTCGTATGATTCGGATAAAGCTTTCCAGAGAAGAATCAACATTATATTAAAATGAGAGCTCAGTCCTTTAACCCCACTGTCTCGTTGGCGAGCCGTGTGGGGCAGTTATTGAAAGTTTAAAGGGACTTTGACACGATTCTTCACTTAGCGTCCCAAAAGAAAGATAATTTTTCGCTTATTAAAAAGCTCTAAGGAAGTATAGATCTGAAATTGTTTGCATTCGAGATATTTGGGTTCAAAGATGCGCGCTCCCATTCATTTTTGTTCGTTTTGGCCGGGGTTAGGCATTTGAGAATAGACTAAAGTAACTTGAAGACAAACTGAATAGAGTCGGTAGTTCGAGTGAGCAACATGTGAAAAAAGTACTAGCAAAATAAACAGTTTAGGTGCCCCACGTTAACTAGAACAATGTAGCTATAGTCAGCGCCAAGAGCAGTAATGGAGTGTCACTTGCGTATTTATAGGATTTTTAACACCGCACCTGCCAGCAAATTGAACGCGCAAACTTACAAAGTACAATATTGAACGGAGAGTAGCCGCCAGATGCTGGCGCAATGCTCGCAAAAGGGGCTCGTACAACCGTTGAATTCTGTATACTCCATCATTACTCTTGGCGCTGACTATATAAAGCCCTATCCGACCAGTAAATCAGAGCTTTTGAATTTTGCTAAATCACTAGTTATTCCACTGGAATAAGCGACTTTATTTCAAAAATTCCAATTTTTGCTATTTTGCATGTCGCCTCGTTGTCCTTTTACAAATTGTTGTGGGTGTCGACTATAATTACCAAATATATGCGTTAAATGAGGGCAATATTTTTAGGGAAAACAGGAGTTTAATATCAAAAGTCATTCTGGAGAAGGCTCTTTGCTGTCTAGCCAACTTCTATAAGTGGATTGTTTATGCGTTTAGGAAGTTTATAGAACCAATTAACTATATAGAACACAATAATCATATAATTCGACAAGGTGAGCTTTTAAATCACGCAGAACATATAGTTAGTCAATCTCAAGAGGGAGAGTCCATTCCAAACACTAGATAGGGAGCGGGCCAGAGGTGGTTATCCGGCCGGGCTAGTTTTCGACATTCCGGACCGGCCTGGGCTCCAAAATATCAGGTCAGGCCGGGCCGGATTGTTTACTAATTCCTGAAAAACCAGGATCCACCTTGACAGCGCCTACCGCGGACTGGCCGGGCCTAGTTTTTGACATTTCGGCCCGGCGATCTGGGCTCAAAAATATCAGGCTGGGCCGGGCAGGGCCGGATAACCATCTCTGCAAACCTAGCTACTGATATTGTGCATGGGTGGCATAAACTTTATGATAAACATAACTACTAAAAATAACGTCACTTCATTACAAAAACATCAATTAAAATAATTAAAAACGTGCAAATGCTCTCTTCGTAGGTATTGTTTCGCGGAAGCAATTATAAGTGCTCGGCTATGAATACTTTAAGAGCCTGCGACCTAAAACTCGAGCAAAAGTTCAAGTTTCTCGAGAAAAACAACTTGCAAAACCATAAGGATGCATAAATTTAGGAAGGTTTTTAAGTTTTGGTCTGGGAAACACCCGAATTTAGCATCTAACGTCCAACCAATCCCAAATTGGCGTAATTTCACCCCCTCTTACAAATTTGTTCACTATATGTGTTGTTATTTCGATCGGAAAGAAAATGTACGTATTTGGTT
This sequence comes from Phasmarhabditis papillosa, assembly GCA_034691345.1. Taxonomy (NCBI): domain Eukaryota; kingdom Metazoa; phylum Nematoda; class Chromadorea; order Rhabditida; family Rhabditidae; genus Pellioditis; species Pellioditis papillosa. The sequence goes on from JAQGAV010000475.1 coordinate 21,033, forward strand.
GAACAGTATTGGTATTTTTATAAAAATGGATCTCATTTTCCCGGAAAATTGAATTGGAAAGTCATTGCTGAAAGAGATTTTGCGCATCGTGGTCAATATAGTTGGACGTCCCAACCCGTTTGCTAAACGAGCCGAAATGGGTTAGTTTAAATAACAAACAGGATAGATGTCGTATGAAACGCATTTTTTGGCACAACGTAGCACTACTATATAAATATCATATATCTAGAAATTATCCTGATTGGTTCACTACGACCTCGGTTATTCAAAAAAGCCTCTCTCATAAAACCGTTTTCGGGCTAAAAGCGTGCTTTCTTGAATAATTTATCTCTTTCTAAAACTATCAGGATAATGCTTGGAAGTATGATATTTATATACTAGTGCTACGCTGTGCCAAAAAATGGGCTTCATACGACATATCTCCCGTTTGTTATTCAAACCAACCCGTTTCAGCCCGTTTTGCCAACGGGTTGAAACGCCCAACTCTAGTGGCCAATAACATTAATGCTAATCTTCAAACATATATATAATTACAATCTGAATATTGTTTAGATAAATATAGTATCTCATCATAAACGAAACTTATGCGAGAGTTTTCAATGTAGGAGAAACGGAAACTAAATCCCAGTTTTCAATCCACATAGTGTTTTTGTTTTTGTTTGTTTAGAACTAGTAATAAAACTTTAAAATAAGAGTGTTATCGCACATGTGACGTCTATTTTCTAAATTAAACTAAACTAAAAGGTTTCAAAACTACGAGCAATATCTACATCAGAGCTGGGCGAAAATCAAAAATTTTCTTTCGCGAAAGACTTTCGTCCGGTTCTGGTCTACATACCAACTAAAGTGGCTTGATGAACGAGTCCCACGACCATTCAAAGATCATGGAATAAAGATGGTGTACTATAATAGAATGTGATTTACGGATGAATACGGATATCTACGGATGAATACGGATATCTACGGATGAATACGGATATCTACGGATGAATACGGATGAACACGGACGTCTGCATGACTCCAACGGTTTCTATCAGTGGTGTGCGGGATCGCGTTTTTGAAAAAGGCGGGATTCGGGAACGGGATTCGGGATTGGGAAAACTTTTCCCGGGATTCGGGAGGGAGGGATTTGAGCTCAAAAAAGGTGCGGGATCCGGGATTCGGGAGGGATTCGGGAGGGATTCGGGAGGGATTGGACACTAAAATAGTGTTCAATCTATCTTCCATTTTCTATAACATTGTTATGATTATGTCAATTGGCAAGTTGACAATAACTCAGCTGCTAGATTTCGCATTAATACATTTTTCCGAAATAACTGATAAACAAAGCAAAAAGAATCCTATTTTGAAGGCAGATATGGGTCATTTACAAAAATTAAACACAAGGGAATTGTTACCATTAAAATCATTAAAATTTGAACTTTTCCAGCATCTAAACATTCTTGATATAACTTCGGCTGCGTTTTCTAAAATTTGGCTGATTTAAGCTAAATAATTATGAAAACCTTTGTTATCTCCAGAGCAAAAACGAATTGGCATATTCGCAAAATAGCCATTGCCGAGCCAAGAGATTCAGCCAAACCGTGTTAGGTGATTTCCGCGCCAGCATTTTCAGGAAATTCAGGTTCAGTAGGTCTTACTGATTTAGAATAGATTAAACTGCTATAAATATGTTATTAGTGGCTGCGTTCCGTGTTTCGCGACTTTATTGAAAAATGGAGTTCTGCACATCGCTGATATGCACCGTTTGGCTCGTTAACGACACCGACTCTAACCGCTTTTACTTGTGGCCCTTCAGAACACGTTTCAATGGCAACATTTCCAAAATTCTGAATCCCGTTTAAATCCCGTGAATTTCTGAAAAATCGGCGGGATTCGGGATTGTAAAAAAATTTCCCGGGATTCGGGAGGGAGGGATTTAGGCCAAAAAAAGGACGGGATCCGGGATTCGGGAGGGATTCGGGAGGGATCCCGCACACCGCTGGTTTCTGTTGGGTCATGTAACAAAAAGTGCTGCGTTGTTAGTGAAGAATATTATTCGTTTTCTTGGTATAACTTGAAGAATTTTTATATAACAACGAGACTATGGCGTCTGCCGCGTGAGCTATGTTTCTAGCAAAGTTTTTTTGGAGGAGAAGCGGTTTTCATTAAAGGGACATCATATAAAGTTCGTTTCAGAACCTAGACTGCCAGCCCGTTTGCAGTTAACGTGCCGCTAAAACCGGCTTTATAAGGGCTATAACAATTTTGCTCAAAATTGCACTTTTGAAGGGAAAGCCCCTCATCGCGGCACTAACTACAAACGGCGCTTAAAGTGTAGGTTTTGAAACGGACTATAGCTGGGATCTTTTGCATATTTATATGCATTTAATTTTAGAGAATACTACTGCCCACCATGATACTGAGATCCGAGGTTCTCAAAACGGACGGGGTCGACCATATTATTGAAAATTCTCAATTTTTTTCGACAAATTTCGAAAAAATATCAACTATAGTTACGAAAAAAATATTCGATGGTGCATCGTCGGCCCCCACTGGCCCGAATCGGCCCGAGAGAATACCTCTGAGAACTACCAACTATGCAATATTTTAGCAGCATCTCCTTCAGAGAGATATTCAAAACATTAGCGTCATTTTGCTATTTTGCTATTTATAAATTGAAAATTGGAAAAACAATTTTGAAAATCTCTGCTAATGATATTTGTTAAGCAATGGGGGCGAAGGTTCAAGAATCTAAAAAACGCGATGCGTTATCTATTAGCTTGTTTATGTTGGGTACCAAAAATAGGATTATGCACTTTTGAAATTTTTACTTCAAAGAAATGTATCAAGAGTTAGCGCAATGCGCAATATCCTACATATTCTTTGAAATTAAATCAAAACAGCAAGAATAAATCAAATAAATTGACTTCAAGGACGTGTCGAATCTAATGAACCTGATTATTGTTAAAGGAGTGGGTTCTGTGGGCGAATTCCCAAGATATAACGTCAAATATCTGAAAACTAGAGCTTGCTGATTACTCAAACACTAACTGGCTGGTAACAACAGGTGAGCATATTTGCTTCAAAAGAGTTTTTGCGGATATTTTTCACAGTTTCCTCTTTCATTCCTCAATTCTAAAATTCAATTTCGTTATAGTAATGAGGCCGAGTGGGCTGCGTATTTCGTTATTAAAATAGTGCAACATTCCTGCTTATTAACACGGCCATATTACTTTTGAATCCAACTATAAAAGAAATCAAAGACATTTACTCAGTGAAAAAGGTGGACATTTGTATTGTTGATAAGACTGTTATCTTTATTGTATACTAAGTGGTGAAGCGTTTAGAGCTGACCACCGTGTCGTGCCGCAATGCGGGCCGGTGGTTAGCCCGATGTTACTCAAAGCACGGGTACACTTTCAATCATGCTGCCAGGGAATTGATGGCTGTAAACCGTTATTGATTTGTTAATATTTTTAAAAGCCAAATATGTTTTTCCGGCTCTTCTCTAACATTCAATCATCGGGTTTTGGGACGGAACATAAAATTTGTAAGCTTTTGTTTATCTTTAAGTAAAGGCCAAATAAAGATGAACTGCTGCTTTCTAAAGTATAATTTCTCATATTCTCGTTGATAATTTAATATCGCCTAAAAGTATCAACCTGCATTCCCGCCCCCTCTGCAAGGCGCGCGCACCTCTCTTATTTGGTACCGATTACAGTAACCCGCCGTGATGCAATTTGTCACTTTTTGGCAGGAATTGATAAATTGCATCATTTTCTGCAATCCTATTCAATTTCAAATACAGTTCATTCTGTTTCGCAAGAGTAGATATATAGGAAAAGCATTTGTCCACCAGCTTTTTTCTTATCTCAATTAAAACTCTGTCATCACAATATTCAACTGGATTGATAACGGTCGCTAATTGTTTTCCACTACCATCCTTCTCTCAGGGCCGGGAAAAGGCCGGCACGTTTCCCAAAATGTGGCCCCGGCCCTAGTATATTTCACAATTTTTAGCGGATATTCTTCAAAAAGTTAGTTTTCAGTGCTATGTTTCGGCACTAAAAATAAAGAGTGCAATAATCTTTACCTATTCATGTTTTGGATACTATTTATCAGAATATTCACCTAAATCAGTCGATTTTTCAAAAAAAATAATTCCTGCGAGGGCCGACTCTTTGAAATTCCCAGCCCGCCTTCTCCCTAGTAACCAACGGTTATTGGTACTTTCAGAAAACAGATCCATCAAAAACAAAACTATTTTGAACTGAAAATCCATAAAAGGCTGTGTTTTTTTACGGTTCTTTTTTATTGCAGTTCCCATATTTTTAATATTTCGTTGCAAGATCCAGACACGGCATTCAATTATATAGTCTATCTCAAGACCTAGGTTTCCAGCGCGTTATCAAGAGCGGGGCGCAATGTAATATATAATGAATGTAAAATCGGTCAACGTGGTGCGTTTTCTCCAAATTTTCATTCATTTTATATAACACTGCGCCCCGCTCTTGATACATACCGCGCTGGAAACCTAGGTCTTGAGATAGACTATATAAACCACATATTTGCTATCGATTATTTTTTTATTCAGTTTTCACCACACCGTATACTATTTCTATCGCGCAGGAGGGCTGACCGGGCCTAACTTCCGACCCAAACTCGCACTCCGGCTGCACCGGACAATATACACTATGTTTCAGAACATGAGTTTTTCTAATATTCCTAATGAGCTAATAGCACACATCCCTTCGTATCTTACCTTCTCCGATATATGTAATCTTATGGAAACAAATGAGAAGAACAATATGATAATTAGAAGTTACGGACTGCACAAAATACAACTTAAGGAACTAGAGTGAGTTGTAAATTCTTATTAGGTCTGTTTCCTATTGCCGCTCTCAGGGCTGGGAAAAGGCCGGCCGGACCTTCCCGGGTCGGCCCGATTCTCAAATTTTCGGCCCAGGCCGATTTCCCAAAATGTCCGCCCTGGCCAGGGCAGGCCCTAGTCTATTTCACACTTTTTCTCCCTGCGCTGGACGACTTTTTCAATTTTTTTTGTATTTGAGAATCGGTCCGTTTCTTATATTTTCGGGCCGGCCCGTGAAATTCTCGGCCCTGGAGGCACTCAAACGTAATACCGCCGTCAAATCGCAACTATGGTGCTAAAAAGCTTGAGAAACATTAGTCAATCATACACTCCTTTTGAATATGAAAACAGCCACTCGTACTTTGGTCTTCGAAGAGAAAAAGGAAAATTCAGATACATTGATGGCACTAAGGTAAGGTTTTTATGAGTAATAAAATTGAATTTTAACAACATTTTGAAAATACAATTTAGTACCGTAAAACACGTAGCACTTGTTTAACCTTACATAAAGCTTTATTTTTTTAATAAAGTTCCTAGATTAGATCTACATATGTAAAACAATCAGCAAGCAGTATTTCTGGTACGCAAATCTAAAAAAACTCAGATCTAAACCAATTCGAATCGTTTTGGGTTATATGGCAAGTGTGCCTACAAGAAAAACATTTTCCAATAAGTAAGGAGCGTTTAAATTTGATAAGAAAAGGTACAGTTGGGCAACCAAGTTCGAAAAACTTCTAAACCCGTTCCGGGTCCGCGTACCCTGGTTTCCATTCAAATGTCGACAGCAAAAATATAGTCTCACCCGCAATTATTGCAATTTCAGATGGATTTTAAAAACTGGAGAGATAGCGAGCCAAACAACGCTAAGGGGCGTGAAAACTGCGTAATTGTGAGTAAAATAACGATTCTTACAACATTTTTCAGTGGCCAAAGCTTATGCAAGTGTATACGGTACAAACTACAAATTTTATTAGAGCACAATAAAGGAATGGCGCGAGAAAACGCGGATTAGTCAATGATGCAATTGCTTGGTTAGCCAAGTCAATCACCTGTTATTGTTAACAAATTACAAAAAAATTAAATGTAACTAAATTTAATCTACTGTAACTTTTAGTTATATTTGCCACAGTATGAAAAAAGATCGCAGTGGAACGACTTCCCGTGTGATATAAAACTTCCCTCGCTGGTTTGTCAAAAACAAGAAACGTCAGAATCAGATTCGTCAGCTGCACCAAACACGACCACGGTACATAGTTTTTTATTGTAAGCTTTTATCAAACTGGAGTGGATTGAAAGAATTCCACTCGTGATAGCTCAGCAATCTGTAACTTATGGATGGTAACGTTAGCGAGCTATTCAAATAACTGCAGATCACGGCTTTGCACGACCGGTCGTGAATTTTTGAAAAGTCGGTCGCGACCGGTCCTAAATAAGGGCGGGAAATTCAAACATGTACTTTTGTAAAGTAGTCTCAATTTTTTGACGGTCCTATCCCGAGCAGGGGTGTCCGGAATTCCCGTTTCCGGTTCCCGTTTTCCGAAATTTTTGAAACATTCCGGTTGCCGTCTTTCGGAATTATTTTTTTGACATTCCGGACATCCCTGATCCCGACCGACCTCGACCGACCGGGTCGGTCGTCACTTCTGCCCAAGTCGGTCGCGACCGGTCGGCAATTTGCGGACCCCCTGCTGCAAGTGGTTTGTCCTGGTTAGCTAACAAACAAACCAGCTAACGTTAAGCCAAGCTATAGTGGTATGTTGCTAATTTATCTAATTTTAATCAGCTATATAACTCTAGTTTTGACCAACAAAGGATAACTAAAACTTTTGATTCGCTTACAGTTTCATCTGACAAATCAAAATTTTAACTACATACTACGATTAAACTCTAATTTGTTTTATATTTTCCATGCTCTATATACTACACTTCGGACTGTTCTTCCACCGACTACTGTGAAAGTAGAAAATCATTCCAGCCCAGATTTGTGCCTTCCAAGGAATGCTTCGCTATTAACTCTGGTATGTTATCTACGATAAGAAATGGTCCATGTGGATATATGTCGTCAAAGCATATAGTCGACGACAAAGGTTTATGCAAGGGGGTACGGTGAGAGCTAGCTGCAAACTCAATGGGTCAGATCTTTGCTATTGCGCGCACAAACGCAGAATTTAGAACGAAATAGTCTATTAAAACAAAGGTGAAATAGTTATTCTTTCTATTCTTCATGTTATTTTCAATAGAGCGCCCAGACCTTTAACCAGCACAACCTTATGCCGTCGACTATAGAGTGGCTAAAGAAACTAAAGAATACACCTATGTTACGAACAACAGGCCACTCAACGGGGAGTCGAACCCACAGCCTCAGATCCTCACGGATTCAGAGACCGCTGTTCTAACCACCAGGCTAAAGCACCCGCTTTACGTGATACACTTCTGGTCGTACCTAAGAATTTTCCGGTGTTCATACTCTCTTTTATCTAACAGGAATTACGCATTAAGTTTAGGCAGTTATGCTACTGGCTCTACTTGTTCTGTCAGTGGTTGTTGTTACGATGTGCGTTCTTTCGGGGAACAGAAACCGTTCTCTGAAGGTAAACAAATTTTGAAAAATCTTGTGAAAAAGTTGAAAACTTCTGAAAGTAATCTTGGTCGTATCATTTGTGCTTTAAAAGTATATGTACCTATTTTTTTAAATAAGGCTCAGCTAATTTTAAACAGGGTGCCAACCGACCCGGACCCAGGTGATCTACATTTTCTCAGTATTTCGAATGTAACAATGACTTCAGATCTCACATTATCTCAGCTGAAGTAATGAAAAAATTAAGAATAAATTTCATCCAAGCAACGACGACTCCCACTGTAAATACCCAAAAGTTGAATACGCTAAACACGGTGGAGAAGGTTCCTATATAAACGTACAAAATGAGAATTGAGCCTTCATTTAATCGTAGCCAACAATGAATAACAATGCAAATGATAATAACTTATTGAATAACTAATACGTTTATTAAATGATAAAAACAATGACTTTATATAGTCAAAAATGTCGATGATCATCCAAAAACAATCCATGAACAAAGCATTGGGAAAATCATCCACGTGGATTCGCATTTTGTAGGTTGTAGATAGAGCATACAGAGGATTCTATAACTAATTATTACAGAAATATCTCGATCTTCAAGAATTGGTAGAAAGGTTATCTATAGATGATGACAAAGTGTAAATCATCCATACTTACAACATTGTCATACTGTTTTCTATGTTTATTTATGTTTATTTATGTTTATTTCTATGAGAAAAAGTTTATTCTTGATATAGTCAGCGCCGAGAGTAATAATAGAGTGTCAGTTGCGTATTTATTGTTTTTTTTAACACCGTACTTGCAAAGTCCAATATTGAATAAAGATTTGCCGCCAGATGCTGACGCGGTGCTCGCAAAACTGGATGAGACGAATGTTCAATTCTTCACACTCCATCATTACTCTTCGCGCTTACTATATCTCTTGTTTAGTGTTTTAAGATATTCACACGCTCACATATAACGTGCATTTTTATTTAATAGTCATGGTCTTAAGTAACGTTTAATCAATACAATATTGAATCTTTAACTACTCACAATAACTATCTATTTTTCTTTTTATGAACTTTTGTTTTGGTGGGAAAAATTATTCCAAATTAAACACATTATACAATGATTATTCTATTCTATTCTATTCTATTCTATTCTATTCTATTCTATTCTATTAACTTTGGCACAAAATACCTATAATTTACAGAATGCCGAGAGCAATGTCATTGACCCGTCTCTGCCAACTTTATGTGATTATTGATTGCATTAGTTCTTTTTGTAAATACAACTTAAGGCTAAACCATCTGTTCGAAACGACGTTATCCAATGTATTTGCTAAGAAGATCTTAGAACTTCAGAAAACTGGAGCCAGGGTGCATTCGGAGGGAGTATTACATTCCACAATTGGTATATTTGATGTTTATCCTGAAGATGATTGAAGATTGTTTACAAGAAAATAGCAGTCATTTTTGTTATCCGTCGAGCCAGAATAGCTCAAAGGCAGGCTAGTTATGTCAATAAAACTTAACTTTGTCGTATGGCACACACGGCTCGCAAACGGAGACATTGGGATTAATGGACTGTGTTCCCATTTAAAATTCAAGATGGGATCACGGTCCTTTAGTCTTAAAGTTGATGTTTCCCAGGAACCCTGGAAATTTTTCCCTGGATCAACCAAATCATTTGAAAAAACTCAGTTGCATAGATCGAACTATGGCCTTTCTAATAATACAAAAATGAAAATGAATTCCTTGATAAAATACTCCAGGTCCTTAGCATGAATATTATACCATTTGAATTTTCTCTTGCTCCTTTACTTAGGGCGTGGCGAGCAGTGCACACTGCCAAACACAAAAGTAACACCCCCTCAATACTAAAAGTTACGGCTCACAGCTGGTGACCTGTAACTGTGACCTGTAACTAAGATTAATATATATATTATTGATTTAATTAGTTTATACTTCTATGTATGTATGTTTATAATCCTGTATTTCTCTAGTTTTAGATGAGTCTTCATGTTTTATCCGATGCATCGATTGCAAAAATATTTGGGCAACTTGACCATGGGGATTGCGAGCAGCTAGTGTTTTGCTCATTCAGATTAAGCAATGTCTTTAAAGAAAAGATAACAATGCCAAAAAGAGAAGCGTATGAGATCAGGTTGGTACATAACTTTTCTTAGAGATGGAGATATATCTGTTTATCTTAATTACGATAACATAGTACAGAGTGATTCAAGATGAATAATGGAGTGTTATTTGCGTATATTTTCGGTTTTCGAATACTTTCAGAGCCATTTTCAATGATATACTTTTTTAACACTCCATTAGTACTCTCGAATCAGACTCTAGGTGAGTACGGACCCATCGAAAAGAAATTAATCGAAATTTATTTCCATAATTCTTGAAAAGCGTGTACTTATGTCTTACTTTAAAACATTTGAAGAACTATCTGGGGCAAAAATTTCTAATCTTACAACGTAATCATCCTAAAGTGTTGGTTTCTATCTGCGTTTCGAAGTAAACAATTTCTATTGATTCTATTGTAAATTCCAGAAAATTATAGAAAAGTGTGTTTAGTGTGCATAAGCTTCGTCACTATTACTTACTTCAGATTGTTGCATTATAGTCCGATTCGAGAGTAATAATGGAGTGTTAAAAAAGAATATCATTGAAAATGGGACTGAAAGTATTTGAAAACCGAAAATATACGCAAAATTTCCTTAAAATACGCAAGTAACACTCCATTATTCATCTTGAATCAGACTGTATTTGTGTTTCGACTATATATCACTCTAGTAGGAATATGTTGTATTGTGTAATTTATAAAATTGAGAAGATGTATATATCCCGTTTCTAATAGTTATTGTTATCACTCCAGTCAGAACAGAACATCCAATCTGGGACCGGGCCGCCAACTTTATCCAGTGCCCGGGCCCTGGCCGGGCCCGCCGGCTGTATCACTCCAGTTAGAATGTATACCATTTAACTAAATTTTCCAAAACACGTCTAATACAATTAAATAAATAAACAATTTCTATTATTTATTGTTAATTATCTTCTATTTTTGTTTTTTCGACTCCAAATGTTTTCTGGTTGGTGGCTTCTTCCTCCGAAATGAATGGAAGACGAATGTTCGCATGAAATCTCAATTCACCCGCCTAAAAATTCGAAATTTGAAAAAAAAATTAAAAATATCTAATCAATAGATATTTGTTTCGAAGTAGAGAGATGGGCGACTACTCCAGCAAAAACGGTGCGCAATCGGCACCGTTCGGGGCGAAAGGTGGTTATCCGGGCCGGTCCGGGCCGGTCTGATATTTTTGAGATAGCACGGGCCGGAATATCGAAAACTAGGACGGTCCGGGCCGGGCCAGCCGGATAACAACCTTTAAAATAGGCTCGATACCGGCTCGCTTGCAAACGAGTACCCATCTCTTCAGCAAATAGAAGTCAACTGCGCTTCATTCTTTTAGAGTTGAAGCTCATATTATAATGTGTCATTGAAGAAATGGTAAAGTTTTTAACCACCATGTATTCTTTGTTTTTACATACAAAAATGCACTCTGACCCAGACAATCCAACCTGAGCCCGGGCCCGGCCCGCTGGAGGGTTTGCTCTGATCCAGTCAACCATTATTTCGTTAACGCCGACTTCTACCACCATCCCTTGCTGTTCTAGGAGGCTCCGCCCACTATGCAAGGGACGCACAATGAGATGGCGTGGTCCTAGTAAACGCAGTACACTTGCCTTTATATTAATTACAGCTTCGTGTCTCTGTAACATATCAATTCCTATAATCATTTGACATTCATCAGG
>JAQGAV010000476.1:0-32261 GCA_034691345.1 Phasmarhabditis papillosa
CTTAACCATGTTTCTAACTTAAGTGCAAATGGAGAAGGTGTAGGTATGCAACCGCAACGAGGAAACTGAACCAAATAAACATGGTCCTTCTCCCAATCTCTTTTTAGAAGATGGTTGTGAGACATACTAAAACAATTAAGAACATTAATTAAATGGAAGTTAATCAGAATAGAATGTCAATATAAATATTTGAATTAACTGAATATTTATATAAAAGACTCTTAATAGTTTAAAGAATTTAGACGATGTAATATTATTCTGACAAAAATATGCCAGACTCCACAGAAACCCTTTTCTTATAAAGAATGCCTAGTGAACCATGAACAAATGAATGTATTTTGGACATTTTGCATTGAAGTCATATTTAATTAAAACATGCGAAAATTTGAATAAATATTGGAATTTAATAATAAAATAGATAGACAGTCAGTCTTAGCTAAATAAAATGTTCTGTAGGCCAATATATCGCTCATTAATTAACGTGCGAAACAGTGAAAGTTGTTTATCTGACTGGGTGGTTTGCGGGTTCATGACTGGTGAAATTGCAGTGTCGCGATCTGCGACGACGCGGTGTAAATAATAACAAAAAGAGCCACCGGAAAAGAAAAAGACTGTAATAAATGAACAACAGCAAACGAAAACTAATCAATGAACACAGAAAGTCTATATTTATTAAATGTATAAATAGAATAAATAGCCGGTATATTATAAAATAATTAGAAGTTAGATTAATGCTGTAAAGTAACTTTACAATAGTCTTAAGTAAACAGAAAGACTGCCATTTTACAAAGCGAAATAGTCGTCTAAAGAAACTTAGAACATAATCAATATTTATTGTTATAGAAGTTTTGCAGTGTGAAAGTTAATATAAATACTGAATGTTAGTATGGGTTCTATTTCCCGTAGAACTTGAATACTTTTATGATAGGGGCACAGAAAAACAAAATGTTAGAAAGGAGCCGTATCTGCTCAGAATATTCCGGAATGAATGGCCGAAGCTGCTTCGAAGAAATCTACTATTATTGTGATACGAGTAATACAGGAACACTTTATATTTTAACATAATTTATATTATTATTATAAAGTCGGGAGACTGTTAGATTGATGGTAAACATCTTAAACTAGCATAAATTTAATAACCATTTACAACTCTGACTATTATATTCATTATTATTCTACAGTGACTATTTAATTCTCGAGAGTTAATTAACTTCTAATTGTATTGGCCTCATTTCACACAATTCACTTTCTTGTATTCACTCAATACAGGTCATTGTACTTTTATTATATTATATGAATAGACTTATAAACTCTACTTCTTTATTTTAATTACAAATATTAATAAAATAAATTATATTTTTAATTAGGAATGATAATCGAACTAGTCAAAATCACATATTAACTGAAATGAGCTTCCAGGCAATAGTATCACAGTTTTTCCAGGTTTGTTTGTAGGGTTCCATTTGTTAATAAAGAATTATTCATATCTTACAATAAGATTATAATGTAGCTGTATTTGTAGATATAATAATGTTATTAAGCTTACAATAATAATTCGCATGGTGGTCTACTCTTTGTATTTAGTGGCAGACATCTGTAGTTGTTAAATGGCCTCTTCCGTTTCTGATAATTCCGCCGGCTATAGCCATGTCATTCGGTAAGCAATTACAATAATAATTATTGGACCACCCTGCAAGAGTACAGATATATTCATATTTTAGTTACTTTGTGTGCTGTGGACTTTCATGTTAACGTGACAAACCAGACTCTGCAGGTATTTCTACCGGATAATATGAGAAGCTTAACTGATTTACAAAAGGTTATTACTGTTAATTACCGTTATAATTACATTATTTACAGTTAATGGAATTATTTCCACCACGGGATGCGCAACGCGATACATACAGTATATTTGGGTCTAAGTTTGTGTACGCAGTTCTAGAAGACACGGCTGGCGGTAATTTATTGACATCGCAAGGAGTATATTATTTAGCAATGCTGCACAAAAATATAGTTTCTATAAAGGTAGGTCTAAGCTATATAATGAGATGGTCTTGTAAGAGCAGTTAAATAATTAACAGTTTATTTATAATAATAAATTAAGTAATTAAGGCAGACAACGGTGTTTCTCTACAAGAAGTTTGTCTTAAGGAGTTCGGGGAAACTTCTTGTTTACTGCATCCAATGCTTTATGCTCTTGAAGATGAAAACCCTGTTAGTTCCACTACAAACAATAATAAATACTACTTTTTACTGTTTACTGCAAATATCATTCGTGAATTTATTGAATATATAATATAAATATTATATAAATAGATTTAGTTAATGGCGTCACAACTACTCTTCTGGTATCCCATGCTTACTTTTGGTGACTTCTCTGTGGATAATGTCTTACTATTTGGTAATGTTACTATTAATAAAAATGTAAGAATATTAAATTATATTCTATCTTTTTGTTTATTTTAGAAAAGTGATAAAAAAGGTAACTATGCTATTCTAAAAGCATCTGCTCTACGTCTGGCCTATCCATTGGAGGATAACATAAATACTGAAAGGTATAAACAAATTTATATATTTAAAAAACAAACGCATTATCAATAGAAAAATATATCTAAAGTTGTGAGAGGGTTTCTATTTTCAAATACAATATGATATATTTATTAAGGAATTAAGTGAACTAGAGACAAAGTTCCGACTATTTGGTAATTCTTCATTAGTTCATTAGAGTTGATCAGCAGTGGAAAAAGGAAGCTCGTGAAATTCTCTACCGTTATTGGTTGATATAAATTTGATTTATTATAGATGGATGATGTCTTTTATATCTAATATGAAGAACTATTCTAATAATCTAAATAACACTTCTTTATATTTTACTACTTCAATTAGTCTACCTAAAGAGATGGAGAGAAACGGAGATGTATCTTTATAATATTATATTTATTGTTAAAAATAATAATAATACTATATTAAATAGACTTAATTATCGTCTTTGTTTAAGTCTATTATACTACAAGACAAGCCTAAAATATCAATCATTTTCATATTAAAATTGTTTCTTTTAGCTTTTAATACCGTGGATGCCGTGGACTGCGCTCGTTCTCGTTGTTTTCTGTATGATTATTTGTTCTTCTCGTGATTTGGTTAGGTAATATACCTCCCATTAAATTTATTAAAAACATCTTTATTATTTAATAATAATAATATATTTAGATCTCAGCCTTGGATTGGTTTCTTTGCCATGTTCAATGCAACCCTAGCTACAGTATCCTCTACTGCATTTCTAATATGGGTGGGCTATCCCTTCTTGCCACTAGTGTTTATCATGCCATTTCTAGTAGTATGTAAGTATAAGCAAACATTTTAAGGAAATACTTATGAGTATTATACAAATTTTACTTTTTATATCTACATAGTTTCCTTAGTTCATTTGCAATGGCCTATTTCCTTAAATAAAATGTTCTTCAAAACAACCTCTACACTATGTTTACACTATTAATATGGCATGTGGGAAAATTATAAAATCTAAATTATTTTAGCAATAGGAACAGATAATATGTTCTTAATGCTAAAGAGCTGGAGAATGGCAAATGCTGAAAAGTTAGAAGATAGGTACGTTATTATGAATTATTTGTAGAAATGTTAAACTAAGAAGGATGGATGTATATAGTCTATAGACAAATCTCATATAGTTTAAAGGTCTATTTATTATAAGGTTGCTTGTACATTTCCTTTCTAATAAAGCGCTCCTTCTCAATTCTACAGTACGCCTTTGCAAACAATTCATCCGTTGACTATATTTTCTATTTAGATTCACAGAAGCGTTAACAGAAACGGCAGCGTCTTTATTTTTAACTTCTTTAACAGACGGTCTTTCTTTCTCTATTGGAAGCATATCAGACTTTTATGCAGTTCGTAAGTTTTACTTTTATAAGATTAAGTAAATGTTATCATAGAAGCTGGCCTGTAAAATTCACACTTTAGAAGGCAATAATTGTCTTTTCGGGTCGAACTGTCGAAAGCTCGGCCTTTTTTTAAACCGGACCCTAAAATTCGCACCGCTGTACTAACCCGTAGTGTTTAACATTAATTACAGTACACCAAATTAAAAAAGAACCTCTCATCCACGAGGTAAAAAACAATATACGTTTTTAAGTGTAAATACTTAATATATTTACTATATATGGTTGCTTGAGTGAAAGAAGTGTTGTTTATAGGTGTGTTTTGTACATATTGTGCAATGGCAATATTATTTATGTTTCTTTTACAAGTAACTTTCTTTAATGCTGTAATGGTATTCTGTTGTAGAAGAGAGAACTCAAATAGAAATGCATGGTGTTGTTGGATAGGAAACAATAGTGCGTATTATATATAATTGTTATTAACAGATAATAAACAAAAAAATGTTTTTAAAAGAAATTATATGTAAGCAAGAGTCGAACAAACAAAAAAATAGAAGACATATTTGATAAATAATACGTTCAGATTGTATTTTGTTTTCAGAGTTTTTGGATGAAAAACTGTTTGCTTCGAGACCACTTCCAGCTCTGCCTACACGGCCCCTTGGTGAGATTCTATCACAGGTGGTCCAGCCTATATTCACAAGGATAGTTATTTGTGTATTCTATATTCTTTATCTTTTTGCCGCAACTAAGTTTGCTTTTGGTATGTTTTCATTTCCAGTTCCATGTTTCAGTTAGGTGGCCTGGCCGGCCCAATTCCGCTAAAATTAATTATTCTTAGATCTTCGCTTCGCTAATATTTAATTTTGCAGATTTACCATTGGGTTTGGACATGAAATTGTTGGCTCCGGACGGATCGTATGTAGCCGCCGAGATGCTCTCACAACATCGACTCTTTAATGATTATGGACCCTATTGTTTTGCTGTTGTTCGAACAAATAATGAAGTATTAGAAGAAAGAAATAATAGAGATAAACTAATAAATCTATATAACAATATGACAAGGTAAAATATATAAACATAATTATATAAATAGATTTATTCAGATCTAAATTCGCCTCGAAGGCCGAGTTTTGGCTAGAAGACTTTGCTAGTTTTGAGAATAGAAACGAGTCGTTTACTACAAATCTACACACATTCCTAGCAAAAACGGAGAATAAAAAGTTTATTACAGATATAAGGTAATATTGTTAATAAAGATATATAGTAGGTGTTTTATTAAAATAATTGTAAGAAGAATCAACTATAGATAATGCAAGTACTTTATTTATAAACAATAACAATAGAGTAAACTTATTGAATATAAACAAAGGAATTGATAGTTATTGACTTTTCAAGGTACTAGAAATAGTCTACCTTTATATTACCTACTGACTAGAAGACATATTTTCTCATATTTATTGTATATTTAAGCTTTAGATTCTCAATGAACGGGAGCATCGAAGCTATAAAATGGCTAATGAGAGTTAGGAACTTAACCATGGAGAATGATCAGGTTGTTTAGTTGAACAATTTATAATACAGACTATATAGTCTACTCACAAATCTTATGTAGTTTAAAGGTCTATTTATTATAATGCGAGCGCACAATTATATCGGTTCCTTGTAGATTTTCTTTCGATTTCCGCGCTCCTTCTCAATTCTACAGTACACCTCTGCAAACAATTCATCCGTCGACTATACAAGTCTTCCTAATAACATTGTTTTTCTAAAGTAACAGTAAATAATGAAGATAAAGTCTGCCATCTCAATATCGACATCTATATTGTAGAACAGTATAATTACTATAGTCTAAAACAAATAACTGTTATATTTAGGTGAGAGCCGAATTCTTAAGAGGTGAAATGGATAAAAGTGGTTTTGATGGATTTGTTTATGATACAAGGTAAGCAGAATAAGGATGCTCTCTCGCTCAGTTGGTTTCAGTTTTCTCTTAGTAGATCAACAACTATCAACTGTCTATAATGTGGTAACAAATGTCGTTACCGCTATAATAACCATGCTTGTTATATGCATTTTCATGGTGGGTGTTCTAGTCTTGTTTGTTGTCGGATGGTCTCATTAGAATTGCCTCATTTAGGTACCCCGTCCTGTGTCGGCAATGTGCATTGGTTTTTCGATTCTCTCAATAAACGTAGGGGTGGTCGGGGCGTTATCTCTTTCGGGAACTCGTCTGGATATCATATCGATGATCACCATTGTGATGAGCATTGGATTCTCAGGTAACAGTTATTATCAATAGTAATATTATTATTTTACAGTTGATTATGTTACACATACTACATTTCACTATGTCATACAGAAGGAAAATCGCCTTCAAGTAGGTCACAAAACTAATTTCACTCGTTACTTGGCTTGTTATAATAATAAATTCTTTTCATAATTAAATATCTTTAAAACGGGCTAGGCCGAGCCGGTTTCCAGCCTTTTGTACCCCTGAGGTGGTTATCCGGCCGGCCGGGCCTGGGTTTCAAACTTTCAGGCCGGGCCGGTAACCAGCTCTGATTTAGGCTGTTACGCCATTGACATAAATTTAATATTATATACCAACAACTATCTTAAAGAGAACTAAAGATTGTTTATTATACAGCTTAATGTCTTAAGTTTCAGAAATGTTTAACTGTAATGACAGAGCCAATTCTACAGTCTGCTTTGTCTACTGCAGTAGGGGTATCCCTATTGGTCTGTGTACCTTCGTACATTGTTCGCACTTTTGTTTATACAGTTTTCTTTGTGGTGGTCATCGGAATATTACACGGACTAATATTTCTACCAGCTCTACTGGAAACTGTCGTTAGTTTACACTCTTTAAAAGATTTACCATCCGGGATATTCACCGAAATAGTATTCCTTATTTCAGTTACTTTCTATGTGACATAGACTATGTCTTGAAAGTAAGCAGGAACACTTTTGTTGCACCGAAGTAGAATTAAAATATAAATCCCCAGCAAATAATAATGTTATTTATATAATACAATAGTTTAGGTGCCTAAAAGCGAGTACCTACAGCCATATCATGAAGAAGAAAAGGATGGCAAATTCGGTCTAATGACTATTATTAAATAAGAATAAGTAAATGTTTATTAAGTATTGTTAATTATCTTATTTATAAAATATCTTTTCTACCACTGGATTAGTGATTTCAGCAGCTCTAGTTCTTTCTAACTCATCTTCATACGCGTGTAACTGCTGCATAAAACCAGCATTCGGTTTTATACCTACAATAATAATAATAATAATAATAATACCCAGTAATTTAGTAAACATGGATCTACGAAAGAGGAAATTTCTTAAGAGTTAATTCGATCCCCATAAGCGAAAAAGGCTACATTCGTTCTTTTTAAACATATCAATATAGCCCACTTGATTAATAGGGTTATGTTTGGCCCACACAACGCGTAAAAAGATAATTTCTTAATCGTTCAAACCAGGATTGCGTCCAGTGTGTCTCATTAATGTCTGCTTACAAATTATTGTGGTGAACATGATGTAACGTGTGTTTCCGTTACCTACCGGGTCTATCCTTCTGGATTGCTTCCATGGCTTCTTGGACACTCATTTGGTACTCCGACATTAAATAAGATAGAGCTATAGTCGGAGCTCGCGATATACCCGCATTGCAGTGCACAAACACCTTAAAGCTAACACTTTACTTGATTAATAATAATTAGATCAAAAATCTAAATGTCTAAAAACACGATACGCAGATTGCACTATGGCCCAGAGTCTATGGGTTTAGCTGATTCAAATAATGTGGAATACTGTAGCGTACTTTAATCATCGAGCACTATATAAAGCAATCAAAATTTAGAAAATTACTTCAGAGAATAATGCTTTTTGGTCCAAATAATGGTAAAAATGACTTTCTGAGTGTACCGTGCCTTTAAGTTGTAATCGTACATATCCGCATTACCTTTCCACCTTTATAAATTGCATTTCTGATAAAGTCGTGAATGGTTGGGAAGTATTCCTTTATGTTTGTAGTTGGCAGATCCAATAGACCTGGTGAACAGTATCGAAAATGGCTTGGATAGAAGTTAGCAACGCCGGTGGCACAGTTAACGATGTGGGTGATCCCCTTCATTTTTAAGTGTTCGAAATCATTTGCGGCATCCTGGCTACCTACAATCACATAACACCTAAGCCTTTTTTTGTGTAAATTTGGATTTTATATTTGTATTTTTGCATTATTTATGATTAATTACATTTTAAGTTTTCTTATTTACTGCCAAAAACTGATGAAATAATTGCGACTTCCCCACACCTGAACTGGCAAAAACAGAATTAGTTTAAACCCTAATTATGAAATTTTGCGTAAAAGCAGTGTGCGGTATAGTCTGAATGAAAATATAGGTGTAAAGCGTAGTATTCTGGGGAGCAGCGGTATTATGGAAATTAGATTGGAAGACGGTGGATTGGTAGCCATTTCTATTATATAGAAACTATGAAGGATGTAATATGTTTTTACAGAGGCAAACTGTTATTTAAAGGTAAGAGCTTACCGACATACAGTCCGTCACAGCAAGAAGCTATTTGTAGATCGGGATTTAAGTCTATTACAAATCCACATCTGCGTGCATGTGCAGCTTTCTTAATTCTTCTATTAGACACACCTACTGCAAAGAAAAGTAAATAATATAAGTTAGTAGACGTTTTGTGAGGTTGGAACATGATTATAAAGCTATGTGACTTTTAATGAAATTAAAAGACACTAAAACAATTTTGTATATTGTCAACATTCCATATGTATAAGTATAATGGAATTACCTTCTTCTTTGTCAACAAATGATCCGTCAGCACCTCTAGATTCTTGTATCTCGGTACCATCTTCCCGTGTTACACTTAACAATCAATAACAGTCAGTACACGGCATTTTTAGCTAATGAATATATAAGATATATCACTGTAATTTCCTATGCTAGCTAAGTTTCACGAATCAGTAAACGAAGAGCTTGGAATATCCCTTACAGATAGATAATCTTACCTTGTAACGGTGTTTTTAAGAGACTTCTTAATGTTCGCAATTTCCTCTAATGACGGCATTCGACATGTAGCTTTTAGAAAATACTAAAAAAATTATTTATTATCAATAATGAGATTTTACCTTATAAGAACATAACCAAAAAGAGAGAGAAACAGTGTGTGTAAATATCGAAATTTCTTTTATTTAGGGGCCGGCCCAGAGCTGGTTAACCGTCCCGGTCGGTACGGCCTGAAATTTTGGATTTTTTTCGTTTCGTAAATAAGCCATTTTCTTAAATTATGAATCGTAATTATAATTATTATTTCTCACCCCTGGTCCATTGTGAATGCGTGGCGTGTTGAAAAAGTTAGGCGCGCGGGAACCACCATGTAGAGCACTTGTTCGTAGTTTTGTTTTCATGCTAGCTGCTGCATGATTGTCTGTGAAGTTACATATATATATGTTTGAATATTTTAAACTTAACTGATCATAAAATGTATTCTGGTATAATTATTTTTCGCCTCCTTGCTAGGGTATATTATTTTCTTTAGGGTTTGAGCTTGTGTTTCCCTCAAAGGGCGTTACAAAAATATTTTAATATTATGACGTTAAACTCAACATCCCAGAGAACTTCAGAAACTGCTGCTGAGCAGGAAAAGATTGTTCATGGAACAAATCTCCGAATTACTGTCGCTGCCAACCAGGTAATTCCCTATTTGCATAGTTGCTCATTTCCTTTTTAGGGCGGGAGGAAGTACATGGAAGATCGAGTCCAGATAGAGTCGTTTCGTAACCCGGAAGATGGTTCCATTCTGTTCACATATCTTGGAGTTTACGATGGTCACGGAGGATACGAAGCCAGTGAATTTGTTCGACAGAATCTGATGAAAAATATAATTGTATTTCTTCCAAGTTTCTTATATTATAATGCATTTTTCTCAGGATAACGATTTATTTGATTCGGATGATGACAAAGACGTTAGAGAAGCCATACGTCAAGGTTTCCTGGAAACGCACGATCAGATTCGATCCGTTGCAGGTATTCATCGATTATCAAACTTACATTCAATTTTTCACTCAGATGCCTGGCCGAAAACCGCTTCGGGATTTGCTAGCACTGCTGGTACTACTGCCAGTGTTGCTATTCTGAAGAATGGTAAACTTTATTCCGGCCATGTAGGCGACTCGGCCATAGTATTGTGTCGAAGAACAAAAGGTTGGTTACATTCGCATTAAATCTTATCTCCATTTTAGGAGGTAGTGTCTCGGCTATTCGTGTGACAATAGATCATAAGCCGGAAAGTGAAGCAGAGCAGGACAGAATTTACCAAGCCGGCGGCCAAGTAAATAGCTGCCTTTTTAAATGCTTTAACACTGAGATCTAGGTGATGGCAAAAAGTGGTGTACATAGAGTTGTATGGACCAGACCTCTAAGAGGACACGTCGGTCCTGTTCGTCGCAGTACGCCTATGGAGAACATACCCTTTCTTGCAGTGGCTAGGAGTTTAGGTATGACATAGCGAGTATGTAACTGTTATTTTTCTAGGAGATCTCTGGTCCTACTGTGAAGCGACAAAAACATTCATAGTGTCACCTGAACCTGATATTGAAATTATAGAATTAACAGGTAACTAGATAAGTCATGCTTTCTTCACAGATGAATTGTTTAGGTGATGATTATTGTATTGTGCTTGCGTCTGATGGGCTAACTAACGTTCTTCATCCTAGCCAGGTATATTTTTCATTACCACGTCTTAATATTCTTGAGTTTAGGTACCAACAATAATTGATGAAGAGGAAAATTCCAATAACGATGATGGTAGTTCTGTTCTTGCGAAGGTATTGTCTTATTTGTAACTGTTCTTCATATAGTTAATTTAGAATCCGTTGAAACAGATCAATCATTCACGCAAACTACTGTCAGCTGCTTTGAAAAACTGGCGAAATTTCCGAGCGGATAATATATCAGCTGTATGCGTAAGTTTGATATTGTATGATAATGCAATCACTTTCCTTTAGGTTTATTTGGACAATCCGTCAGAACAGTCGTGGATCACTGAGCGTAGTTTGGAACAAAAGTTGCAAATAAATCAGTCAATTGATGAAATGTTCTGCCTTGATCCTGAATGTATGATTCGAGTTGCTCCTGATCGCACCCACAAGTTGGCAACTTATCGTACCCCTCTAATATATTTAGGAACAGTTGATGCCAATTTCACGTGTACGTTTCTGATATCACATTATCAAATTGAAAATCAATTACTTGTTCAGCTGTTGATTATCGTGGTCCTGGTTTTATAACGCACGATGAAGAAGTAGATCCCGAAATGAATTTCGCTAACAAGGTTCTACAAGATCTCGTTAAGGACAATTTTGACTTATTGCCTTCTGTAGACAATTCTTCGAGTGTTCTCGATCCGCTATTGGTAAACGAATCTCCAGTAGTAAATATTTTTTTTTCTGCAGGATTCTCCAAGGTCTCGTTGTGACAAAAGATCAGCTGATTCTAATATTGTCGAGGGACCATCTTCCGGCACACCAACAAAAAAGGTAATCGTATAGACGTTTTTTTCCCGCAATAATTACATTTCTTTTAGGGACGTTGTACTAATAAAGAGTCGAATGGTTCTGATGAAGAAAATCCAGATCTAAAAACTCCTACTTCCACGAGAATAACACGCAGTAGAACAGTAGAGATGAAAAAAATTCAGGTAAATTTGTTATATACTTGCATAGATGTATTATTTTCTCTCTTCATCATTTGCGCATCGTGCATTTTAGAGTGAACCACGTCAGAAAGCAGTAGCTGTACGAAAATCGAGTCGAAGTCCTCCATCCTTATCTGTTGTGAACAAAGAGGTTTTCACAGTTAGGGGTTGGCAGAATTTAGTGCTTTAGGTGTTTTCCTCCCCTGCCATGTTGCAAATAAGTGTGAATGATAGCGAAACTGAATCTACTGGTGTTGTGACAAGGTAATCGGGTGTAGCTATTTGTCATATTCGGTTATAGATCTCGTGATCGTCAAACGACGCTATTGGTAAGTTTGTCACCGGCAGCTTGTTCTTCTACGCCTTTAGCTGCATTTCAAACACCAGGCGCAATGATTGCTGAAAAGGTTTTTTTTTGCATAGTTGTATCACTTTAACTTTTCGTTCAGAGTAGTCGTAAGCGTCCTAGAAATGCATTCAGCGGTGCAACCCCATTTGTGGAGAGATTAAGCTTCGATAGTCCTGCGAGTGTTAGAATATCTACTCCGAAGATGAGAAGCGCTCCAAGTACACCCGCCAAGGTAGTTGCTTATGCAGCTGTTCGAAACATGTTTGTTTTTAGGAAGAGTTATCCGCTCTGGTGGGAAGTACTTGGTCTTTGTCAAAGATCGAGTCACTCCGCGGAGCAACTTCCGATAATGAACCACCAAGTAAGATGAGGAAAGTTATTGGTTTTATGAAGCGTTTGGTCGGATTTGGAAATTCAGATGTATAAGGCTCTTTAGTTTGTTATTTGAACCTAATATTAGGAATTATGTTTTGGTTAATTAGATTCATGTGGTTATTTCCATTCATGTCAACCGTATTTAGTATTGTATTTCATTATTTACATTTGTGATTTTAATCATATTGACTATGAATTTTTTACCTATTATTTTATGAATGTTGCTACGATCGAAGCAAGCTAATGAGTTTGTTAATTGCTAATAAATAAGTACGATTACTTCGTTTCGGTTGTTCAGAGTTGCATCAAAAAGATATCGGACGCTAAATTCCGGTAACGGAATTTTCATTGGCTGAATCTTCAGAAAATGAACTTGTCTCACTCGTCCACAAGATGCAATGTTCTAGAGTTTGAGCACTGCTGGGAAATTACCGACTTCTATGTGCAACAGCAGATTCGCCGCACTGGAGATTCATTAAAGACGGAGTGGGTTTGAATTTCATAAACTTTATTGTTCTGTTCTCCAAAATTATTTTTGTTAGGGGTTTTGGCAATGATGATTACAAGTTTCAACTGCAGCTCTTTCCGAACGGCAAGGATGAAGGATATAAGGAGTACATTTCAGTTTTTCTAACTGTGCTAAGTATATTCATTCCCTCACAAGTCAAATAATGGAAATATTCAAGAGTGCATTGGACGCTTGAGGTTACGAGTTGCTTTTGAGGTTGAAACGCTGAAGGGTCCTATCGAATGTGCTCTGAACAGGAATATAGTGACCCTAAATGCTACTGGAATAGTTACAGCAAGCAAGTTCTTCAAAATATCTACGTTATTGGTTTGTAATAGTTGTAGCCGAAATAATGTGTTTAAATTATTTAGGAGGATTCTGACACTCGTCTTCCAAATGGTTGTTTGAGACTGAAAGCGAAAATTTCCGTTTTTGAGGATTCGCATACTGATACAGTTGACTTGGTTATTTCGTTATATGCATGTTTGAATACATATTTACTTATTTAGGGATGCATCGATGATACATTTGCATTAAATGCCACTCGACAGACGTTCTCCAGCAACCTTTCACTGTTGTCTACTACGGGCGAAAATGCATCAGTTGAAAATGGTACAATAGGACAATGCACCAGATAATACCCAATTTGTTGTTCAGTGAATGGTCTACTAGATTTTTATGAAAATGGCCATTTTTCTGATTTTACCGTGAACATTGGTAGTAGGAAATTTTACTTGCATCGTGTTATTCTTGCTTCACGTTCGAACTACTTCAGAGCAATGCTCGAACCCCATACTAAGGAAGGCGGTGATTGTGAGGTGTGTAATGTGGTTTGCCTGTAATTTTCTGCTTCCTTAGGTTGTACTTAGGGATGTGGAGCCTGATATGTGCGCCCATGTGTTTCGCTACATGTATACAAATTGCAGCAATACATTTCTCGACTGTGCCGAAGACGTCATGAGGTTAGCCGATAGGTATGTTCCTGAAAACGGTGTTTCAACAGTATGTAGCATTCAGGTTTTTGATGGATGACTTGCTTCTGACTTGTGCTAATCATTTGTCGAAGTCAATTCAGCTGAACAATGTATGTGGTCTCATGGAATTGGCGGATAATCTTAATTCTCGTCAGTTGTTCGACAAGTGCATAATTTTCTTCCTGAGACATGTTAACCAGATACTAGACTCTGCGGTAAGTAATTATCTAGTCGGATAGTTATTACGTCTTTCAGGAATGGTGCAAGCTAAAACATTGCGAACCTCATTTAACTGCCAGGATACTAGAACACTTCGTCACACATTCTAACCCCGCTGCTTCTTCGAAGAGATTGAAAGTCAACTATTCATTGCAGTAGTCACTTCTTTTATTTATATGTTTATATTTTCAGTTGCTTTTTTCTAGTCCAAATAAATTGTGTTTTATCGAAATATTCTTCTTAATACCACATGCATATCAAATTAGTTTAGATGACTTGAATAAAGGGGGGGGGGGGAAAGAGGCATGGACATTCTTCCGAAGTTATTATTCAGGGTACGCCCAAACTGCATAGTCACCGTGATCTAATTCCTTAAAGTATATCTTTAAATTACAAACGTTTGGCTTATGAGACCAATTTGCAACTTTTCGTGATTTCGTACTACTGCAGTAGTATTTTAATACCCATTACACTTCATCACTGTAAATACTCAAATTTGGGAATAACATTAACAAATTGCCAAAAAGCATAAGTTTTGTTGAAATCTTCGTTTACCCTTTGTATTGAAGGTCTATTCAATGCGTCTCGAAGCGAATAGCATATGACGTCACTTTCGAGAAGACTGCGGCAACCGCAACCACCAGCACTTTCTTTTGGCTCCCTACATTTTCGGATTCATTTTATTATACCCTCAAATTTTTACTTGATATAATATTCTTACATTTAATTTTAGCTAACGAGTGGTAGTTTAATCTTGTAAAATCATGTCTCAAATGGCTCAGTTATTGTTCGATGAATTCGGGCAACCGTTCATCGTAATGCGAGACCAAGAAAGACAGAAGAGGCTAACCGGAATTGAAGCTCTGAAGGTTATTTCATTCGTTATTCAATGTTAACGAGCGCATATTTAGACTCACATTATGGCCGCCAGATCTGTTGCTAATACACTGAAGACTTCCCTTGGTCCTCGTGGGCTAGATAAAATGCTGGTTCGTTATTCCAAAACTATGTTGGCAATGAATTTGCGTGTGATGTAATTTACATGTTGTCTAAGCACCTTTATTGAACGTAGCTAGTTTTTGCTGATTCTCAATCTTCAGGTATCCCCAGATGGCGAGGTTACTATTTCCAATGATGGCGCAACCATTATGGAGAAGATGGATGTGGACCATCATGTTGCCAAGCTAATGGTCGAACTAAGTAAATCTCAAGATGCCGAGATCGGTGACGGAACAACGGGTGTTGTAGGTTCGTGATATACGTCGTTTGTAAGGACTCTGCCGATGATCATTACAGTGTCAAGCCGTTGGTGTTTAGATTCCACTCTATATAAGCTTATCATGCGAATTCAGAAATTGCAGAACATCATTATTATAAAGTAACGCTGTGTTTATTTCGCCAATGCAGCATTTTTATTAATGCCTCGCATGTATTGATTTTTTGCCCCTTAAATAGCAACTCATTTCCAACACACATAGATATAGTATGCGTAAAGGACTAGCCATGGGCAGCTGTCACCGTGACCATTTCATCATAAATATTGTTTTCTCCTTTGGAGCTGTATGTTCCATTTTCAGTTCTTGCCGGCGCTCTTTTGGAAGAAGCGGAACACCTTATTGACAAAGGAATACATCCGATAAAAATTGCCGATGGTTTCGATCTGGCATGCAAGAAGGTGAATATGTAATTGAACTTCATACTAAATTTTATGTTCAGGCTATGGAAACTCTGGATAAGATTGCTGACAAATTTCCAGTTGCTGATAGGGAGCGTCTTGTTGAAACTGCTCAGACTTCCCTTGGTAGCAAAATGTTTGTGAAATGCTCCTTGCTTATGCTTTTTGTTAAATTTAGTGTTAACCGCTCTATCCGTCAGTTCGCTGAGATTGCTGTTGATGCAGTATTGTCCGTTGCCGACCTTGAGCAGAAAGATGTTAATTTCGAGCTCATTAAAATCGAAGGCAAAGTGGGCGGTCGTTTAGAAGATTCAATGCTCGTCAAAGGAATAATCATTGATAAGACCATGTCTCATCCTCAGATGCCAAAAGAGATTAAAAATGCCAAGGTGTTCGTCGCCCGAAGTGTATATTATCTCCTATTTTTAGATCGCCATTCTTACCTGTCCCTTTGAGCCACCAAAGCCAAAGACTAAGCATAAGTTGGACATCTCTTCTACCGAGGATTTCTTGAAATTAAGACAATACGAGCGGGAAACATTCGAGAACATGATCAAACAGGTGTTATTTGTTCACACATGCCCTACATATATATTCATCTAGGTAAAAGAAAGCGGCGCTACTCTAGCTATCTGCCAATGGGGATTTGATGATGAGGCCAATCATTTACTTCATCATTATAATTTACCAGCCGTGCGATGGGTTGGTGGTCCAGAAATTGAACTGTTAGCTATAGCCACAAACGGTAGAATTGTCCCTAGGTCTGATTTGGTTAATTAAAAAAACATTATCTACTTTAGATTCGCTGAATTGACAGAGCAAAAACTTGGATCAGCTGGATTAGTGCGTGAAATTTCTTTCGGAGCTGCTCGCGATAAAATGCTTTCGATTGAACAGTGTCCCAACAACAAGGCCGTCACTATCCTCGTTCGTGGTGGAAATAAAATGGTTAAACCACGGATGTTGGACCTGAGTAACTATTAACTTAGATTATTGATGAAGCAAAAAGATCTCTGCACGATGCCCTATGTGTCATTCGCAATCTTGTCCGAGATGACCGTATTGTTTATGGAGGTGGAGCTGCTGAAGTCGCCTGTGCTATTGAAGTAGCTGCTGAAGCGGAGAAGGTTACTTAATATATTCATTTCATATTCACCTGTTCGTTTAAGATTGAAACTGTAGAGCAATATGCCTTCCGAGCTTTTGCTGATGCCCTGGAAGCTATTCCAATGGCTTTGGCAGAAAACTCTGGTCTTGGACCAATCGACGCTATCACTGATCTAAAAGCCAAGCAGATAGCAACAGGAAACCCTCATTTGGGAATTGATGCTATGTTCAATGGTACAAATGATATGAAGGAACAGAAAGTTATTGAAACCTTGCTGTCTAAGAAGGAGCAAATTTCTCTTGCAACTCAGGTATTTCCCAGTGGTAACGATATCCGATTGAGGAAATTTTAGGTGGTGCGGATGGTTCTAAAAATCGACGATGTCCGAGTTCCAGATGACGAGCATGCTGGACACGGTCATTAATAGACGTCGTCATCATTATTATTTACTTTAAATGTGTGCTTGTTTTTTGATCTTTTATGTACGATCTTGCTTTTCTATCGAGTTTTAATACCATGGTTTACGTTGTTAATTTGTTTGTTAGCTTTGCGTTTGACCTGTTTGTTGCAAGTAAATTTTTTGCCGTACGGAAATTTTCAATAAAAAAGCGGTTATATCGCCGTAATCATAGTTATCTAAAATTGGGACGGGATTGGATGCAGTATCATTTTTTGGCAGACTTGTCGAAAACGAATGGATGTTTGATTTGTTGGTTTTCGGATGTCATCAGTAGTAACTTCCAACGGAACTACTGCCGACACTAAGGTGGGAAAATATAAATAACAATGGTGCGTGAGCCTCGGCTGTTCTCCATTTGCGGCATACAACACATGGCGTATTGTATAAATACAACGAATTTACTTGGCAGTTGGTTAAAGCCGGCGGCCCAATCACTTGCAGCTCACGCTCGCAATGGGATCAAAGTACTGTTTCCCTTTTTAAAACTTAAACGTAATTTTTCTCACAAACTACTAAACTAATTTTTCCCAAACAACTCATTTCACTTCAGACTACGGGCTATGAAATGGTACCGAAATAAATACCAGTTTACTGTCAAATAAATCTACGAATCGTGCAAGTCAAATTTTTTTGATTAGTTGCAAGAAAAATGTATTCTGGGGTAAAAATATACGGGGAATACGAATATGATATTTGTTCTATATCATCTCGGTACCGACATAATAAAATACCGACCGCTAACGCGCCCCAAAATAAGGTTTCGTTCAATTCGAATTGTAAATCTCTTAAGAAGAAGCATGTCTGGGGTAAAATGGGGAACATGAACATGATTTTATTTTATTTTACGGTAGCTCTCTGTTGTTCGCCGTTTTGCACCTTTCTTTATATTCCCTCGCGCTACTTCATCCTTTTATGTTTTCCTGTTTTGCGATTATCCAAAGCCTGGAAAATATCAATTTGTGTAATGGCGAGCTGCATCTAATCCGCAATATGCTACCACAGTTTCGAAACTCATCTGTGCCCACTGACGCGAACATTATTTTCATAGATGGTAAGGTTAACCTTTATGTAGTGCATGAAATTGAGCTGAAATTTCAAATTTTAAACACCTACACATGACTTCTTCTGACCTACTCTATTCCCTACAGAACTGCAGAACATACCTTTTTCAGTACCTTTTTCTTTTTACCTTTTACCTTTTTCAGCGCGTTCAACTAAACACGACTGCCGGACCATCCCATAGCGGTATGGATACCACCGGATTTCTTGTGGGTACGCCCAATGCCGGTAAGATATAAGACTGATAGAAAGAATACAACTGTATGTTTGTGGAATATCCTACGACAGCCGAGCTTATGCACAGAGTGCTTGCTGTTAATCCGTTTGAAGCTAAGTTTGCTGAAGCAAATAGACGAATCTCGGCTGGAGTGCTGGATGGTCTTTCCCCACCTACGTCGATAACGATTCCACAATGCAGCACATCGCAGGGTACATCCGTTTAATGTATCTAGTAACTTTCTTTTTTAGGACTTTCGTTGCTGAAAATACCGTCTTCTATGAATCAATCACCCGGAATATTCTCCAATATTAGCATTTTAACAACGGATGTGGATAGCGGCGTGAACGAGAACTTGAAAACGGCTGATATATCACGGATACTGCAGCAGGTGCAGAGTGATGTTTGGCACAGTATTGTTATATTTTAGATGAAAGAGAATTCAACCTCTGTGGAATCAGCTCCACGAACAGCCGATGTTCTGAATGCAGTTTTGGATATGCACTCAGATCGACTTCATACAATTAATTACATTAATAAGTAAGCGCCATTTCAAAATACAAGGAATATGGATTTATTGGTTCTTCATCTCTATATTGGCTACAGCCTATATACTAATTTCTTCCGTTTTAAAGGCATATTTAATCGGGTTTCCTAAAAAATATTTGAATGAACTTACCTGAATGCTGCTATTTTAGGCCCGACTTGGCCGCTATATTTCAATCCCTTACACCGTCGGGGTCAGCGCCGAACTCTGCAGGTATCCTCGGTCTGCAGGCTCCTACAGTTTCGATAAATTCTATTCCATCGACGAGCGGAGGTCTATTGGCGCCACCTAGCCTTATGTCGGCGAGCCCGGCTCATTCTCCACGGCAAACAGTGGTCACGCAATCACAGACGATACCTCAAAGGGAGAGTAGTGTAACTTTGTTAGAGTAAGTCAAACTAGATATGAAATCAATATGTAACCAGATATAATAAGTATGTGCAAATTAGTATAAATATATATCACTCTGAAAGACTTGTAATAAGCTAGCCATTAAGTATCTCTTCAGCTGTCAATGTATTTCTGCTTCAGCTGATAACTATCTTCTATAAAATAGATACTTTAAAATGTAAAAGTGCCTAATTGATTTAGAAGCACTCTATTCCTTTCTGCAGTTCTTCATAGCTCTTTTAGTTTAAGGAAAAATTCCCCTCCGGGATCAGATGGCTCCATGGGTGGTATGGCAAGCGCACTAAGTCAAGCGCACAACGACGCTGGTTGGGATCCGCGCGATGTCAAACCATCGATAGACAAGGTATGATAATATATTAGAAGATACAACTAACAAGAATAGTTAACAACATGCATTTACTAGCGAAATAATGGTTTAAGCCAGACACCCGGAACAGAACAGGTTTCTACCATCTTCAACCCCATAATTCAATGTAGATGTACCCTACATTGCCTAACTATAAGTAGTGAGAACAGGCGACGAATGATCGATATGATTTTTGTAAAGTTTGATAACTTTTTGGTACGAAATAGAACCTATTCTCACAATAGTTTAGCATATTCATCAGAAATATGTCAGCTAGTTTATCTTTGTTTACAGAATAAGGACTATTTTGATCACAATGGATCTTTGCCTACGGTAGCCTCGGTTTCTGGATCTTTAATGCCTTCAAGTGAGAGAGGGGTGCTTAGGTATCTATATTGCCTTCTTAGACTGACATATTCATTCTATTTAGTGATTCATCTTCCTCCGGTAGTGGCCGTGGTCGGGGTCGGGGCAGAGCCGCCCTTGTGGACATGCCGGCCGATGAGAGAAAGTAAGTTACTTAATTACATACTACTATATACAGTCCATATTATGTACATAGACGTCCTAAATCGTTGCCCCAATTGTCTTCCTGTCAATATATTGTAGCATATACCTAAGACTAGTTCTCACATAACGTTATATTCTAGCGCCCGGATGACAATTCTGGAGAGAAACAAGGCTGCTGCAGTTCGTTACCGTAAGCGGAAGAAGGATGAGCATGATGAGATGGTCACAAGAGTACACCAGTTAGAGCAAGAAAAAGTACAATTGAATGTAATTTCATTCACAAATCTATTACAGCTAAACAGTATTATTTGCAGACTCAGAACCAAGTGCTCCGTCGAGAACTGGATCGAGTGTCCGCATTGCTGCGGGAGCGCGAGATCCGTTGTGTTTGTTTGAAGGGAGTGATCCCGCTGAGCAGCGAAGTCCGAGCGGAGTCGCCGGCCGATGTAAGACATCTAGGCAGATACTGAAGCTGTTCTCTTGCTCTTTTAGCAGCTTGACATTCTTTCATCTCATCAAATGTATATTCCACAAGCTCAT
This sequence comes from Phasmarhabditis papillosa, assembly GCA_034691345.1. Taxonomy (NCBI): domain Eukaryota; kingdom Metazoa; phylum Nematoda; class Chromadorea; order Rhabditida; family Rhabditidae; genus Pellioditis; species Pellioditis papillosa. The sequence goes on from JAQGAV010000476.1 coordinate 20,929, forward strand.
CAGCTAATTAATGGCTTGCAACATCACGACGGTATCGCCATAAAACGACCAAAAATATAGTCTCACACAGTTATCCTCATGTGGGGTCGTTAGACAATACTCTTTTCATTTCTTGGTGTTTCATGGGCGTATGCCGCTGTGATATATCACCCATACTCGTACAACTGGTCGCCGTCGCCAATTTTATCATCACCGTGCTATTATATAACAAAATGTTATGTGACAGTGCGGAATGATGTAGATCTGGCGGTGTAGTCAATGTGTACAATCTCAAACCTCCTACTATCAAAATACAAACTTTCTTTGCAAATTAACATGTCCGTTTAGTTAGGTACACTACTATAAAATTGTGATATTTGTTGATTACTTTAATTCTCAGATAGTATATTATTTTGTAATAATAATTCATCTATTATAATTCGTATAGAAGTGAGCTGGCTCTCTTTGGTTAGGCGGCCAATATCTTAAAATATTTGAGATGACAGCAATCTCTCTTATTAATTAATTAGTCACCCCACAAGCTTTCCCCATACGTAGTTATGCGATTTACAGCGTTAGTGGTATAAAATTAAGAAACTGAAGCAGAACCCCTAGTTGGAGCTAAATACTTTTTATTATTATATTTATACCATTCTTTTAAACAATAATATCTCTAACTAGGAATTTCAAGTTAGTTTATCGCACTACTACTATTAGACTCGTCTAGCTCTTTCGTTTCGTTTTACAAATATTTTCTAAGAATTGTTCTCATAATCAGGTAAAAGTGTTGTGGTTTGTTACATATATAAATACATATATTACAAGATTTCACCCCCCGCACAGATTTCTACTTGTACATATTTAGACATACACCTATATAGTGTACAATTATATTCGTTGTTTAGTCCCTGTCAGATAATCGTTCTTAGGTTGTGCGTTCTAATTACTCTTTTTTAACTACTTTTCTATTAATATTACTGCATTTAAGAGAGTTTATTCATTATTTTTGTCACATTCAATTCGACAAAATAAATCCTATTTTAATAATTAATTATATTTGCTAATATTTAAAATACTCTTCAATCGATTCACAAATACATTGATTATTTGTATGTCATCAACAGAAAGACCCAAAAAACAGAATAAGTGATCACTCAGCTGCGATATTACCTGAAATACAAATAAAGATAATAGTAATAACATGTATAATTATTATAATATTACTAATACCAATCTAGAATATTAAGTTTATTTTTATTCTTATAGTCTATTTGTCTAAATCTAGATATTACCTCATTTCCATCGCTGTAGGTACCGTCGGACTGTGTGTTTTTAGACATTTCAAAAACATCGAAATGCCGATTCATCACATGATATCTAAACAACAAAACACCAATAACTATATCAATAGTAATAATAATAACAATAATAATTTCAAAAATTAGTGTTTAAATAAAAATAAATTACTCTTATAAACCTACGTGGATTTTGAATTGTCGTCCACTTGAAGTTCAACATGTTGCAGTTCAGGCATACATACATGCAGAAAAAGTGTCTTAGCACAAGCTGAATAATAATATTATAATATTTTAAATAATAATATTAATTATATTAAAGGTTATATACCTGGATGTAAATTATCCGAATTTGCCATTAACAGATATGCTTTCTGTGAGAATATAACTATTGGCTGCGCTGATATCTAAAGTTGTAAATTAATCTAAAGTCTTTGACTTAAACAACTATTATTATATAGATATTTTAGATATTACCCACCTGTGAATTATTCTCTCTTCCGATTACAGAATAGACCAAATCCGCGGGATTTAAATCCGATAGTTTCTAAACAACAATTCTACTGAAGACTGGTTTTTATAAGATGCTAGCTTTATTTTGTAAATAACCTAATCTTCTTAGGTGGTCTAGTTTATATTTCAATTTATGCCATTGTAAGTTGACTATTACACCAGTTTAGGCGACAACGGGAGAATTGCCTACTCTGTTTAGAGGGACTTTTAACAAATACTTTTATATTTGTTAACCAAGAATGACAACGCCGTATTAAAATAGAATTATGAAATTACGAATAGTTTCCCAGAAGATAGTCCTCCATTCATTTTTACCCCCTATATACTATCTTTATGTATTATATAGTTGTTTTTGTTAAAGGACCTCCCGTAATAAACTAAGTATTAGATACGCATCATCAGGTGCAAAGACTATCCAATCGTAGGTCTCAAGTTGCAGATACTGTCTCGAATATGACAGTTGCCACCTGAAAGAAAACAGTTTCTCACATGTTCTTTGTAAATTAAATGTAATTAAACTAGTTTCTTTACATCTAGCGATGATTTCAATTAGCGCAGTTCATTTTAAAAACTAACAAAAACTACAATGGAAGGTTGCAGTTTTTCCGCTTTACTTGTGGTTTTTAAAAGTATTTTAGCATAATTGGAGAGTTTGTTGAGCGATAGATAGGCGCCCCTTGGTCAAATTTCAAAGATTCTTCTTATATTTTTACTGTAATTAGATAAGTTTAAGAGTGCAAACACCATTCTAATTTAATATTCACTTAATATATTTCCGTTTCTTATTTGATATTTACACTTTTTCTCGGCAGAGAGCATTTGTGCTAGTGTATTAGACTAGAGATGGGAGACATGACACGCAACTATGCCACCCAAGTAGCTTATTAATTTCCTCAATACATTCAAAGGGGGGACTTTCAGTAGAAAATAAAGAATATACAACCGGAGTTGGTAAACTTATTATAGTTATTTCTAATATTAGGATCTATGTTTCTATAGCACTATTAGAGTTTTGTATGAATGCCGTTAGTTATATTGTGTGGGTAGATATAGTCTGTAACAAGAAAAAGGCTGGTGCGGTGTTAAACGAGGGTTTTCGCAATTACGTATTTGGGTTTTATGAAATCAAACCATCGCAAAAAGACGCTGTGATATTTTTCTAGCGCAAGAAATTGCGCTTCTAATCATACCAACAACATCTACTTTCGATGAAAATTGAGCAATTTCTGAAAGCCTATATAACACCGCATCTTGCAGCCTTTTTCTTGTTACAGACTATACAAACGAAACTAAAGCTCATTAGATAGACTATATTCTATGTAAGTACGTAATTTGTTAAAATCAAAAGAGTTACAGATTTAATGCAAGGAGCTTCTTTGGAAAATAAATTATATTTAGAGCTTCTTGAATTATCCTCTAAAAGGGTGGGACACTAATATACTAAACTATAATAATCTTAAAGGTCTAGTCAAACATACCGTATTCTCTGCCAAACATGTCCTTTTCTGTCATTAAAGTAAGTGTTTGTCTGTACACCATTGTCCTCTATTCGATAGGCTGAGAAAATGTGAAAAGCATCTACATACTTAAGCCAAGTATTCACAGCTACTTCACCCTTAACATACAACTTTATTTAGTAAATGAGAAAGTAAATGTTGTATGCAGAAAGTGTCAAAAGTATGTAACTCTTACTTAGTTCTCATTATCATTATATATTTTCTATAAGTTAACTTCAACTGCTTCATAAGTTAACAAAACTGTTTTTCTAATCTATTCAAAGTATTCTAAAACATTTCTGTACAAACATAGGATAACTGTAAGACAAATAGCTAACCTTTCTTTGATCGCTTGAAGTGAGTAACACACAAACCGACGGATTACTTCTAGCTACACTGAAATAAACAGTTAACACTCATTAATTTACTTAATTCTCAGGTGGTCTCGCTACTGCATTTTTGTTTATTATTTTCTTATTGGGTGGTAGAAGGGTTGTGTTTTTCACGTGGTGGATGGTCAATAACATGTATTATTCATTTTCGAATACATGAAAACTGGCGATTTTCGTTGCGAACGGCGAAGAAACCCAAAAATATCTGGCAGAGAACCAAGGTGAAAAACAATGCGGGTAGCAAAAAACAGTATTAGAAGGGGGACCAACTGAACTAGGTTAGGTAGGCTAATAAACGTTGTTGGTGGTCTAATTGGTATCATTCTTATAATAATATTGATCTCATGAAAGATGTTTATAAACTAAGTTTTAGTTTCAAATAACTGTTTAGGATATTATATCTAAAACAATAAAAGTTTCTTTCTAGAAGGCGCAAGATGTAAACCTATTTTAGGCGTTTTATGCTTATATATATATATATATATATATCTGATTGTTTTCTCTGAGTATCCTTTGTATATTCACTTCATTTAAATTAAGTATTTGATCATTGGTCTCTTGAAAGTTTATTATCTATTGGTTTCTTATGTTTTCAAAAATAAGTCTTACTTGTTGACATTACTTGTTAAATAAACTTCTTAGCTGTTTACACTTAACTGTATACTTGAGTTAATAGGTTACACTAAAATAGTCATACTGTATACTTCTGCAAAAAGGGACCGTTTAACTAATACTAATTAATTAATATTGTGCGAAACTATTGCTGGGCCTGTTGTTTTTCTTCAGGGAGGTCTAGCATTTTACAAGCGGTACATATACTTTTTGTGTGCACCGTAGATGGTGAGATTGTAAGTCTAAAAACTGATATTGATGTAGTCTAGAGGCAGCAGCTTTAAATTAGGATGTAACATACGGGAGATAAGTGGATTAGGTTATTCTAGGTCAAACAAAAGCTAAATCTGCATATTTCCTGTAGGCCTAGGCTTTAGCAGAGCTCTGGATGAATGGAAGTTGTGCTCTAGCACCATTTTCTACAGTAACCTACACTTTTTGTTTTTCGGTCTCGGAGGGATCTTGTTCGGCCATTTGTCTTTGACTTCCATCTGATTTTAAGTACATACATCTTAAGAAGAGCACGATAAGCAAGACCGCTGACGCGTGGGATACGCGTCGCGGTCGGAATCCTCTTTGACTAAGACGAATCACCTGTGAGCAACATTATGTAATCCAAGGAATTAGGGATCTGCCGGAACTGCGAAATAAACAAAGACTATCTTTTAAGAAACTGGATTCGACCAAATGAATATATTTATACTTTACTTTTACTTGATTTGTACAGGCTTATAAGTTATAACAGCAAGCCTGACAACTGAGCTACAGTAATAATAACGCGCTCTGTTGATAGATCCGCAAGCCACTCAACAAACTCAAAATTTACTTAGAAGAGTATATTTCATGACAAAACTCTTCTTTTAAATAGATTTTACCTTTATTCTTTATTATTGCAACTATAATCCTTAGTCGTGAGGCAGTTATCTCGCAGGTAGTTCCTATTGCATAACGGGGCCACCAAAACAGATTAATATACTAAAAAACCATTAAAATATGGTAGAATAGAGGGTGTAAATAAACTAATTTAGTATTTCTAAGTTACTTAAAATATTACAAACTGTAAGTGGAAGTGAAGTTCAGAGTCTGCAATTTCGTAGCTGATCGATTTGTGTGAAGGAATCTTGTCGCCAGATAAAATCTATTTGGAATAAACATATTAGGAGGTCATTCCGGACCACACACAAAGTGAATAAATGAGTGAGCTGACTTCTTCGGAATCACTAATTCCAACATTTCCTTTAAGGTATTCAATATAAAATAAGGAAATTGTTCTCTGTATTTAACAAGAAGTGAATGCAAAATACAGATTCACAACTATTTAGATTAAAAAGTAGGAGCTAATAACATTGTACCACACGTCTAGTTAATGAATGAAAAGAATAAATAAGATCTAGAACAGTCTACGGTAGCGTAAAACAGTGCTTGAACCTCGTGGGTGGTCCTGTTGGAAGTAACATATTTATTGAGATAATGAAGCTAGAACAAAGCCCTTTTGAGTGCACATGGATTACTCACTTTCTACACTAAATACCCCACCCCTTCTAGCCAGATATTCCTTCTTGGGCGATCTTATCTAAATACGAGATAACAATAATTAAATTCAGAGGATGGTCTTGTTCATTGAAAATATCCAATCCGAAATAAGACAGAGTTTAAAGAAACATAAATATAAGAGTCACAATTACTTATATTCTCATAGCAGAGTTTTTGTACAAAAATATATGTATTGTTTTAATTAGAGTAATTGTATTATGGCTATATGCTGGACATAGTTGTCAGCAGGGCTAGGAAAAGGGCGGCCGGGCCGGCCCGAGCAGGCCCGTTGCTCAAGTTTTCGGCCCGGGCCGATTTCCCAAAAAGTCGGCCCCGGCCCTAGACTATTTTATATTTTTTAGCGGTTATACTTCAAAAAAGTTAGTTTTCAGTGCTATTTTCTGTCATTAACAATAAATAATGCAACAAGTTTTACCTATTGATGTTTTTGGATAATATTTATCAAAATATTCACCGATTTTTCCCTGCTCGGGCCGACTTCCCAATTTTGCGGCCCCGGCCCGGTGAAAATCCCATCCCTGGTCGTCAGAAACTAGGCCAAAAGCCCACTGTGGGCATTCTATTCTCCCTTCTGATGATATTTGTTATGTACAGTATTACTTTCTTAAATAAGTAATATAAATATATTGTTCATTCGTTGTTTATATATTACTGTACAGGTGAATTGATCAGTTCGAAATTAACAATTTCGATAAAAATAGTTTATTCTGTATATAATTTGGTTATTATATTGTATTAATTGTTTATTAGACCTTCTTCCAATTGCTGTTCATTGACAGTTTTGTCGTTGCTTCTTCCCAATCTGGCCAGAATGTTCCTCTTATACGCTCCAGATATGAAACCTAAACCAAATTATACTATTTTTCTTATCTACTCTAAATAAATTCATAAGATAATTGTTAATGTTGTTAAAACTATATTTATATTCCTCTTTGCTATAACAGTTCAGTACAAAAATCGTTTAAACTTATAAAAATATAATGTTTCTCTGTAGATTTTGAAGTATAATGAAGATAAAAATATACATATACCATCCATTTTGGGCCAGAAGTTAGAAAAAATATAACTGAATTCTTCGTGGATGGCGACCCCCACTGGGTAAATCTTACTAGGTTAGGAGTTGCCTTGTCTATATAGTCCTTTATTTCTGTCATCACAATCGGGGCGTAGTAGAGTTGAGCCAAATTGCCAAACGCAGTAGCATCTAACTACATATATAAATAGTTTTATCTATTAGTATCAGCTATAAATAAAGACTATTTTGTTAAAATCTCTCCATTGAGATTATTTCAACACCGTTTATTAACTTTATTATTTCTATACTTTCATTTTCTTAAAATGCTTACTGTAGTGGGTTTATCTCCTAGGAGGTATTGTTTATCTGCTAGGAATACAGACAGCGCTCTAATGTCATCTTTAGCCATCTGGGCTACTTCGGCCTTAGAATGTCTCCCAATTCCTTGTATGAAAACAGTCTTTGCTAGCTAAAATAGTTGTTATAAACAATATATATATATATATAATAACGTTAATTAGCTTTGTTGCAGGTATGATCTTTTAACTAACCTTTCTTCTAATGAGTTCCGCTAGCACAAGCTTAAATGCGGTTTTCTTTATGCCGGTTAAGTTGTTGATCCAGCCCTTTTCAGTAGACCACCACTTATTATTAGTGCTGCGTTCAAAGAAGATCACCCTGTCAAATAAATTTCACTTATTCTTGGCCATAATATATATATATATATATATATATATATATATTTACTAACTCTATTTTTCTTCAAGTTTCTTACCATCTGAGACTGTCCTCAATAAGGGCATGATAGGCCTTAGCTAACGACTTTTCACTAGGACTGAGGCTAGCATCGGGGTCCTATAATAAGTAACCTAACACATAAATATATCTACTATTACATAACTCTTTAATATATACTACTGACATATACATTTACTTATTATTGAGAGAGAATGTCCTGTATTAAATACCTTGCCTAGCTCCTGCTTCATGTGTTGAATAGATATATTACTATCGGCTATCTGTCGACCATTCAACTCAATAAATGGAATCTGTCCCTTAGAAGACATTTTAGTGAAATTATTGCTGACATTCTAAAAATAAAGACTTTATGTTATATGGGACCACCCATAGTTTATTATATATATTCACCGTGTAGGGTATATCCATCATTCTTAACCATGTTTCTAACTTAAGTGCAAATGGAGAAGGTGTAGGTATGCAACCGCAACGAGGAAACTGAACCAAATAGACATGGTCCTTCTCCCAATCTCTTTTTAGAAGTTCACTCTTCATCTAAAACTTTTTATAATAAGTATACAATTAAAAAGGCAGTAGAAGCTCTATATTAACAATAACATATATAGTCTGTTTTAAAACCTAGACTGCTAACGTGCCGCTATAACCGGCTTTATAAGCGAAAGATCACTTTGCTCCAGTAAAATTGCACTTTTGAACAGGAAGCCTGTTATTGCGGCACTTTAACTACAAACCGCGCTTGCAGTCTAGGTTTAAAAACATACTATATACAGTAAGCAATACACATTGAAGGGCTGTGCAATAATATACTTGTGTGGTCGAGTGAGTTGCCGCAGAGAACAGGTCTCATAAATTGACTCATACGCTGGCTGTTTACAAGAACACGCAATTCTAAAAATGACCATAATTTGCTACCGAAAACTTGTTTTTATTGCAAAACTGATTTGAAGTGGCGTGTCACGGAGAGGGCGCGGCCGTGTCTTTTAACCACAATGAAGGTAAAAGTATTAAGAGTGTAAGAATATGTAATATATTATCAATTTATTAATGACAATTGTATTGACAATTAATTCACAGTGACATAAAGGTATTGGGTGTGTTCTAGAAGTTAATTATAAATGGATAGCAAAGTTAGTTAAATCAATTGATCGGAAAGAATATATATATTTGAGAAGACCTGAGCAAATTCATCTGGAAGCAAAACAAAGATAATCAAGAGATAGGGCGTTGAATAATAAGTATTGTTATTGTTAATAAACACTAAGAGAAATATCACTCAACTAAATCCATAGTTATGTGATTATGAACTGTTGTTGTATTCATTCACAGTATATAATTGATATATTGTATCGTTATTCAGTTGTCTCTCAGTTTACATATAAACTTATTTTAAATAATTTTGACGGTAAGGTTAGCTATAAATATATTTATTAATAGGGCCACATTGGTAGTAAAGTCACTAGAGATGGGAGACTCGACTAGGCACCGTTCGAGTCCAAATTGCTACGACACTGGCACAATCTTGTTCGCGAGTCTCTAGTCACCTCAAATAATGAAAATGATCAATATAGGGACGCTTGAAAAACAGAACCGTCAAAACCGCAACTATTTTGAAGGCGGCGATTGCAAAAATGTTCAGTTGAAAAGAGTTCTGTTTTTGACGGTACTCTTTCTGGTAGTCTCGAAAATATAACGTAAATAAACGCAATAACAATAATATATGTAAGTGCTTAAGCCTAACAACATATTCTGTTTGGCTTAAAGATTGTCAATTCACGTAATTTATATTTTGTACATTGCTTTTTAGCTTGTCTTTATATCATTTTTATTACTAGTGTTGTATATTGGATCTACGTTGCCAAAGTAAAGCCTAACATATAAACTAAAGGGATTCTTCTACTATCATATAGTTTAGATTTTAATATTTTACTATAGTCGATGGACTAATCGCTTGCCAGGGGTTACGGTACGAATTGCAAACTATTTACAGGTTATTAGAGTACTTAGAGCAAATTTATGCTCCAAATTCAATTTATTTGACCTTTAACTGCAAGCGATTAGTCCGCCGACTATATAAATGTATGTTTCCCAAATAAGTTTGAACTGATATTTATGTAAGTTTATTTAAAGAGAAGGGAAAGATAACAAAAGAGATCAAATAACATTAAGAAAAAAGGAAATTATAACATGTTTCGAGGAGGCCGAAACCCACCGGCCTGACGAGGCAAAACCCGCCAGCCTTTCTCCAAGTCAAAAAATGGTAGGATAGTAAGGAGGGGCCTTCCCATAGTCGCCCATTTATATTAATTAACACTACCTCAGGATATTAGACTAGTTCCATCTGGAAACAAGTCGTTTTCGATACTTTTCTCAACATTTTATTTTCAGCCACTTGTTTCAACAAAATTATCATTATTTCGAAGGAAAAAGAATCTAAAAACACAAAATATGTTACTACTAGGGTCGTCATACAAATAACATTCTAAATAGTGCCCTCGGCCTGAAAATAGCGGTTTGTCAATATTGTAAATTAGGTTCCAGTTTCCTTCCTTCCTATGTATTCCTTATCATCATGAATTCTTTCTACTTTTGTTTCCTTTTCATTTTTTTTCTTTTTTCACTGAAAATATAGTTGTCTTAGGCGATTTTAACCTACCCAATATAAATTGGTTACGTCATAGTAATTCTAATTTGACCCGCTCTGAAAAACTCTTCCTGGACTTTACCTCTGATTATTCGCTCACTCAGCTGGTTAGAACGCCCACTTTAGGGCATAATATCCTAGATTTAGTTCTTAGTTCAGATCCAACCATTATTAGTAGTCTAAATGTTGAAGCTCCTTTTTCTACCTCTGATCATTCATCTGTTAGCTTCGCAGTCACATGCTCTAATCACACTTCTATAAGTAGTAAGAAGTTTCGTAACTTCGCTGGCGCTAATTATGAACCTATCTTAGCTTCAATTTACAGTATAAATTGGCTGGTAGTCTTGAACTCGATTTCCATTAATGATTTCTATGAACAGTTTACAGGATATCTCTTTGACCTTATTGAACAGAATATTCCATTAATTTCGCAACGTAAAAAGGATTCTTTCACAGCTTCAATATCTCTTCTCGAGCAAAAAGTTAATAGATTATTTCTTCTTCGTCATCGTATCGGTCCTCATAGATATCTGAAAGCCGCTCGTAAATTGAAACGTGAAAAGCTTAGATTACGTATCATTCTCGAGGAAAAGGTCTCTTTCTCTAACAATCCTAAGCGTTTCTTTGGTTTTTGTAACGGTCGACTATCTGCTAAAGAAGGTATTCCCATTATAAAATCTCCTCAAGGCCTTTGTATAACTAATGATTTTGAAAAAGCCTCCAAATTTGCTACTTTCTTCAAATCAGTTTATGTGGATTTCCAATCATCTTCAATTTCATTTCCTTCCCGCACTTCGGCTAAACTTGATTGGATTGATATTTCTGTAAATAGTGTCTTCTCGGTTTTGAGTAAACTCCCACTTCGAGTATCGACTTCACCTGATCGAGTTCCATATTACTTTCTCAATAAAGTGGCACCCGCTATTGTCTTTCCGCTGACTGAGCTCTTTAATAGGATTTTGTTAACTGGTGAAATTCCCGATTTGTGGAAGATCGCGTTTGTTAAACCTATACATAAATCTGGTGACAAAAGTAACGTTGAAAACTATAGGCCAATCTCCTTAACTTCGTCCATTT
>JAQGAV010000477.1:0-32261 GCA_034691345.1 Phasmarhabditis papillosa
TGTATGCTGCGTATTTGGTTATTTTTAACACTGCGCCTGCTTGCATTGTACGCGCGCGATATCAGCAGATTGCAAAAGTGCTTTCGTACTGCATTACTCAGACAAAATATTGCAACACTCCTGCTTTTTAACACGGCCTCTTTACTTTTGAATCCATGAAAGATCGTAAAATATTATTTAATACTGCAATGTTTATCTGACAAAGATATAGTCGGATTCAAGAATAATACAGCCGTGCATAATTAGATTTAGCGCAGGCGGCAAATAAATTTTTGTCTGAGACATACGGAATGAAGGCAAACTTGCAATTGCAGATTCCGCGCGCATAAGTTGCCACAGCCGTATGCAAAATGAATACACGGCGGTATTATATTTGCATCCGACTATATCATTGTTCTACCATTCGAAGCACACGTACTGTATATAATGAAAGTTTATATATTTGAATGTGTATTTGAGTAAGAAGCCTCTGTTGTGCTTTCTATATTACCCAGGATACCGTTCGCATGTACCCCTCTCCGTACTTTAGCCTAGTGATTAGTGAATCTGTATGTTAGATCCGCGTTCCTTCAAGAAGCTTGTGAAACCAGCAACTTATCTATCCCATACTTACTGCATACAAACACTTTAAAATACCACCGCCTATGCTCAAAAAATGTAAGAATAGTTGTGGAATAGAATACTTCCTCTGAATCCACCCTGGCTCCCTTCTCAGATAGGGCCCAGTTGTATTCTGTGATCTCTTGTATTCTTGTCATCCAACCCTTTATAAGGGGCGGATTTTACTAATAAATGATTTACTCCTATTCCTATTCCTATTCCGCTACTGAAGAATACAACCGGAATGTATGAATAAAACCCTGGTAGAAAGCTATCATTATTCTGTTACGAGTGATTCTGGAAATATATACTTTTTTCTAGCTCCCACTTTTAATGAAATTATGTTCTATTGAAATTGTAGGAACATTGACCATATTTGTAATGCAACCCTTTCCTAATCGAATCCTATCATTTTAACAATAGAAGCTTTCTTGAATGGGTGACGACAGCCTAATACAACCCGTTTATGTTGCTAAATATCCACTACACACATTAGCTAGCAGCATTACGGGATAGGATAATTCCAAGTTTCTTTTAGATCTGCGATAGTTTTAGGATATTTTAGTTATATAGTATATCTCAAGACCTAGGTTTTCGAGCGCGGTATCAGCGCGGTTTCCAGTTTATAACGCGGAGCGCCGTGTTATAAAAATGAATGTACTTTTGAAGAAAACGCAAGTTTCACTCCAATCTGAAGATGAGTGATTGGAAATTTATCAAATTTACACTTTCAAAAGTGTAAAACCATGATGTGAACGCTAAGATGGGCATTGTTTGAGATTTTTGAAAACGAGCCGTAAAACGATAATTTGGTAAGACAATACAAAGTTAAACCGGATCTGCAAATTTACTGGTTGAACAGTTTACCGCTTATTGTACGGTACCGTTTGCCCACCGTAGTAAACGTTTACTTTATCAAACTGAAGAGATAAACCAAGAAGTCAGCACTTTTGCCGTACTTCTAGTGTTTCCTGTATGATCAATAATATTTCAGTAAGGTACATTTTACGACAAGAGGATATCTGTAAAGAACATCTCAGAATCTGCGTCGAAAGTTTTTAGAAGTTTTTTTCTCTCCAAAAACGGTATACAAAAAAGAATAAGCCAAGGATTTCATTCCGGGTTCAGCGGGGCCGATCCGCAGAACCGATAAGCCTAGAAACAACATGAAATGCATATAAGCATAAAAAGTTGTCTAAACAGGAATCCCAGAGATCTTTGAAAAAGAATATATAAATATAACTAGGAATTGTTAGCTGCTACCAGGTAGTCGGTACGAGCTATATTTTTTATCAAGCTCCAAGTTTACAGTACAGTGTCCTGTAGAGAGACATGCGGTATTATACTAAATGGATGTACTTCTGGAAAAAAGGTTTATAATTCAACAATATTGCCTTTAATTTTTATATAACATCGTTCAGTCGAGGATACTGTGCGGGAAACCTAGCTCTTGATTGAGATATAACTTATTTTTTGGAAATATGGAAGTGTTGGTCTGGGAAGCTTAATATTTATATATATGAAACATTTGAAGTTGTGGAATGGAATACTCCCTCCGAATCCACCCTGGCTCCCTTCTCAGAAAGGCCCAGTGGTATTCTGTGATCTCTTGTATTCTTATTATCCAACCCTTTATAAGGGGCGGATTTTCCTAATAAATGATTCACTCATATTCCCTTTGCTATATTCGAAAACCTATCATGACAGTTTAGAAACATTTTTACTTACAGACATACTGTCAGAACATATATCTTTCAGAGAATTCAATCATTCTCAACCGTGAAGAAATTGTTCCAACCAAAATCACCGATACTGGGATTTCGTTTTGAACTATTTCTTATGTGTTGTCTACAGTATAGAAAAGAAATTTGGAAAAGTAAACATTTTTCTTACTCTTTTACAGAAGTAGATGGTTTATTTAAGCTTATTCTGCTTTTTAGCGGTCGCGATCCCCCAGTCCGCAAACTGACCCTGTCTGTTGGTCTCTTTGTCATAGGCGCTAGGCTAATTTAGCCTGAGAAACGAGTTCCAAAGCCCATCTGTGTCTTTTCTTTTGATTCCAAACACATCTCCATAAGACGATCTCCCCCCACTCCACTACTTCCCAAATAGTTCCAAAGAACTCTGGTGATACCTTGTGATTAACAGGGGTGGGACCGGGCCGGCCCGTTTTTAATTTTTCTCGGCCTGGCCGAATGTTGACCAAACGGGTTGGTCCAAACCACGGCCCGGGAATTTCACTCTCTTTGTAATTGATGTATTTTTGCTTGAGACTCCCTTAACAAACTTTTAAAACATTGTCCACGATTTATTTTTTGAATTCTTGGTGATTTAGTTTAATTAACATACTTCCTTACAACACTTTTATTGTCTTTGAATAACTTAACTGTCTCGCTCTGATATTTGTCGAAAAACGAAAATATACGCAAAATCACACAAAAATGTGCAACTAACACTCCATTCTTCCTTTTGAATCAGATATAGATACTCTTCTTCTCATTTGATAGTCACAGTACGCTGCAATGTTACCAATACAGTTTTAATATTCGCTAAACTTGACAGGCGAATCATTGCTTAAAGCTATATTATTATGTATATTTCCTATGTTCTTTGGCTATGCTTACTTGCTATTTATTGTAAAACCTTATCCAAACAAGACCATGTTAATCCTGTTCTGTGACGTCGACACTTTTCACTTCCACAGAGTTTCTAGCCCCTAGTCCAGTTCGTAGCGGATTACTGGCACCAACCGCATGCTAACGGCAGATGACTGCCAATTACAATGATGTGAGGTGCGTGAACACCTATGGTACAGAATATAACAACTTATGTTTTTCTGAATAGAACATCTACTCCATATTTCTCTGGAGCAAAGTTTCAACCATTCTTACCGGAATCAGCGGAGCAGAGATGGCTCCTCCGTTCTAATATTCACCTAGATGTCTTGGCTTAGGCTATTCACTAATCATTTCAAAGTTTAATCTTCCGTAAATCGGAATTTATATGAAGGCTCCGCTATAGATTTATCTCAATTTCTTATTCAGTTATGGCTTAAGTTCATTCGTTTTCTTCCAAAACCAGATAACGTCTTACTCCCCCGATAATGATGATCAACCCCACAAAGTTAACTGCGAACTCACTTTTCCAGCACCCTATTAATTAGTATGTAAAGCTTTACGATCATTGTGCAGAATTCTGCACTCTTTGAGCTTTCGTTGCTTGTATTCTTTTATTTCTTGTTAATCTCGCCTAACGAGATAACATGTTATTTTGTTGATGTAAAGCCTAATTGTTTTTTAAACATCATTCCGTTGCAATAAAGGCCACGTTGTGCGGATTCTTTGTTCTTATTACTCTTTTCCATTGAGTGTGTTCTTTCTGGTTTAGATCTATAACTACTCCTAATATGTCTCTTCTAGGAGTAGCCCCTCGCAGTCTACACCCATTTTCAAATATATTTTAATGTTAACAACATTTATCATCTTATCATTTTAGAATAAGACCGGCTTCAATCCAGACTTTTGACATCTCTTCCAGCTACAGTTGCCACCACATGTGTCTAATCCAATTGATTTTCAAATTCCCTTAAACCGGTTCGCAAATTATTTGCATGCCTTTGCTGCTGATTTTTGGGATATCTGCCGAAGCGGAGTGTTTTAAAAAGGCGGTGACAAGAAAGCCGAAATTGGCAAAAGAAAAGACATCACGTTAGAAACTTGGTGGGAAAATGTGGTCAGATGTTTTTATAGAGTTCTTAAAGTCGCTTTATATAGTTCCTATCTTCGAATATCTGTGATATTAGTGCATATGCAATAGAAACATGTTAGTTTCCGAGTTTCTGAACATATTTTTGACGGAGCTGACAGCATCGCCATTGCTACAGAATACACCTTATTGACGCTATTGACGCTATAAGTTACTTACTACTTTACTTTTAAATAACTGAATATTCATTTGCAACTTATCAGGAAAATAAATATGAAACTTTACGTTTTGTCACTTCAAGTCTTAATTTGGATGTACCAAACATAGTTCATGACCACAGATTTTGCAATTCTTATCTTTGCATCTTAGCTTACGGATTGCATTTTGTTTTTGTATATAACTTGCATCAAATAATATTCACGTCGAAGTTTTTCTAACATTTTAGACATGAAATACCAGAACTAAAATTTTTCATCCCACAAGCTAGGCTTGATTGCCCTTCTCTAAACACTAGGCTAAACAGTCAACTGCGTTTAAGTATAACTGAACCATGTTCTTGAACTTTTTATTGTACATGTAAAACGCATTCCGTGTAAATCCTCGACAATTAAACGATCAATCTCTTTAAATTACTTTTTGTCTATTGTATGACACGCGACACACTTTCACTAACAGCTTATTACTGGCTTTGAATGATGCCTAAAGGCCTAATTCTTTCGCTGCGGGACGGCGCGTCACCCTCAAAAGAGGGTTCGCAAGGTTTCAAACACAAAAGAAACACCTCTACCATCCACGGGAAATTCCATTGTTATTTGATACATTGAAACATGAAGTAGTTAGTTTTTGTTGAAAATTTTAAACTTTAGAATTGGTGAAAAACCTCCCTGTTTATTGATTACATTATTACATTGCTACCTGGTGGCTATCAAGACTCTAGTCCTAATCAAGAGCTAGGATTACAGCGCGGTAGCATGTAATGAAGCGGTGTTAGATTATAATTAACGGAAAGTTTGTGAATTCTTGGTCTTTTCTTCAAATGTACATTTATTTTAATGTAACAGACATTAAAATGAATGTATAATGTATATTAACTGTCACTATATATATCTAAGATTGAGCACCATTATTTTCAGTAGTTTGAGTGCATATCTAACTAATGAAGGCAGCGGCATATCCGGATTTGTAGATTTGTAGAAATAGTTCCATCAAATTGTTTACTTCAAACTTTAGTATTCTACAACTTGTAATTCCACGATATAAAAACCTTTTTTAAATTATTTAGTGAATTAATAAATGATGAGTTGTGAACTGAGACCAATAACAATGTATACTGGAGAAACTATAAATAATTTTGTCTTTTTCAAACTATTCTTTATTTTGTTATAATATTAATATTGTACTACTAACGCCTAGCAAAACTTATCTAATGCATATTGATCATACAATTGTTACCTAACAATAAGCTTGAACAAATCACAGCATTCCAAACTTATTAAATTTTCTTCGGGCTTTCATTTCTGCTTAAAATCCTTCACTTCTTTCGTTTTCAGTTTTCCAGTTTCTTATCCGGTACTGCACTGTCCCTTTTTAGCTTTCGCTAGCCTTTTCCGCTCGGAGTACCTACGAACCCTACCCCCTTAGCTTAAACTGACCGGGGCTACATGATATCCTTCTTTTGTTTCGTTTTTGTCCAGTTTTTGCGCATAAGCTAGTTTTGGCTATCGTTAATTTCTCTTGAATAGTGACCTTAGACCTACCAACGCGTATTCATGTCAGCATCTTTTTGAACCCCAGATCAGTAACTATGAACTTGGAAGCTGCTCTTAAAAGTTGTTCTACGTGATTTCGAAACTAAAAACAAGTTGAGTGTGGTTGATATAATTTTATGAAATGCCGTGTTACTTTATTCGAATTGATTGTACTGTTTCTAATGTTGGGTTTAGTTGCAAATGTATAGTAAGTACTTACAACGGCTTCCTTTTTAAGAAAAGGATCCCAACTTACCATTTTTCATTCTTTTTTACATCACACCTCTTCTCTAAGAATACTACGCTAAAAAGCTAGCTCTCGCAAGAGACTATATTTGCAGACCTCTCATAGAAGGCCCGAGAGCCCGGTGAATAAATTTCAAGGCCCTGGCCGGGTGTATACAGAGCAATGGCAAAATCGATTTTTTTTTGGGTATAAAAAGGCCAAATTTAGAAATTTTTGAAAACTTTCTTCTGATATAGTGTCGATCGATTTTTTACAAGGCCCGGCCCGATGAGAGGTCTGTATATATGTAGTTTACAGTTTACTAACCCAATTCCCCCCCCGAACCTGCTTGTAACTCCTCTACTTATCTTATCTAAATGTTTCACTTAAAGTATTTGATATGGAGGAAGAACGAGTTTATGCCATTTGGATTCCTTTAAAAGTCTACAATTCACGGCTTTCTCTTAGATTGACTGTAACAAAACAAGTAAAAACAACAACATAGTAATATACTTTTCATTCAATCCGAAATGTTACCAGTTTTTAGAATTTTAGGGTTTCTGTTGGTCTTAGCGTTCTTATTGATAAATACAGCTATACATAGTCTTTTTCTTAACAAGTGTTAACGGTACCTTATTCGCTAAGATACGTTTGCACTACATATAGTCTGATTCAAGATGAATAACGGAATGTTACTCGCGTATTTTAAGGAAATTGTGCATATATTTTCGGATTTCTAATACTTTCAGGGCCATTATCAACGAGATTCTTTATTAACACTCCATTATTATTCTCGAATAAAACTATATATGTCAATACCATTTTCAAAGTTTTTTTTGGTGACTGCAAAATATAATTGAAAAGATTCATTGTTATTCTATCCACACCATTATTCCACATTGTTTTATATATAACTTATTTTCTTCAAACTTTTATTGATGTAATGTTTATATTCAGGTAACTGCCTATTCGCAAAGTACCTCGGTCCCGCAGACGCAACTTAGATGGAGCGGTTATGTGTATTCGTGGAGCAGAAGACTCACGATCTATTTTATGAGATCGGTCTAAAGATAGGAGACTACCCAAAAACATTTCTTTTTGTTTGGTAAGTAGCAGGTTACTAAGGTGAAACTGCGACTAATGTAAGCGTTCTACAGATGTTGAAACACGATTATATACAATCCGTGAGTAAACCGTGATCTAGTCGTTGAATACAGCTTTATTCCAAATTATTTAATATCTGTTATGTTTTTTTTAAATATCAGTGATTTCATTCCGATTCCTAAACTAGGAATACATTTGAGACTTTTTTGAGCCGTCATCTTTTTTATTGTCTATTGTTCTTAGCCCCATCGTTTTCGCTATTTATGACTTATGCGACATCATGAAACATATCCCGTTAGCGAAATAAGACCGCGCGTCTATAGATATCCTAAAATACAGTACTCTCTCGCCAAGTACTTAATTGCCTATACAGGTTTACCATCTCGAAGCGAAAGTTATAAATTATTGCTAATCCATGTATAGAGTTTTTAGTAAGATGCAGGGTATGAGATTTATTGTGAACTATAAAAATGGGATTATGGGTTGTTTAAAGGTTTTTATGCTGAAAAACTTGAGACTTTTTTATTATTATAAAG
Organism: Phasmarhabditis papillosa; assembly: GCA_034691345.1. NCBI lineage: Eukaryota > Metazoa > Nematoda > Chromadorea > Rhabditida > Rhabditidae > Pellioditis > Pellioditis papillosa. Next base: position 7,920 of record JAQGAV010000477.1, read on the forward strand.
ATAGTTTTTATCTTATCCGATTTAGATAATCCGATTCCGATAATACAATCCGATTTAGATAATTTAAAATACAACGAATCTTTTTTTTTCAAGAAAAAAAAATGAAATTCGTAATGTTAACGGCTTACTATTATTGGTATCTACCAAAATATCTACCCTGGTTTCTTAAATTTTCGGCCCTGGCCCGGCCCGACCCCGGCCGATTTCTCGAAAAGTCGACCCCGGCCCGTCAAATTCCCACCCCTGACATACCTCGACGTGTTTAAGGAAAAAAATCGTCTTTGACCCATTTTCCTCATTCATTCTCGCTGCCTTTCACATAAATCGCAGTGAAACGTTTCGTTTCGGCCATTAACCATTTATGTAACGAGTACAAAGTGATTGAATGATGAACGAACTCATTTCCGCTGGAAAACGATTGGGAAGCCCGGGGTCTTGTCGATTTATATATAAGGTTTCGTTTGTAATCCGAAAATGACAAAGTTAACTCGGGACTCCCGGAAGAACTATTTTGAACTGAAGCATACGTTGAGAAATAAGTTATTCTTTAAAATATATTATTTTGGATATTAATTGTCGGACATCGACCCAAGGCAGACCAAACTATATTTATATAAGACTAATTCTGAGATTTCAGTACACTATGGGCAGTACTCATGGCCGGAGGAGCTTGCCGTTTCAAGGAAGTCAATAATGTCAGGGACCATTTCAGGTAAGGAACAAACTATTGGGAGAAGTATTACTAGCATTTTTTAACATTTTTTCCACTTTGATAGTCTGTCACAAGTTTTTCTCCATCAAATAATTTGGGATATACAAATCTGACAAAACCAGCTCTTGGTATCTGGAGACTACTAAAAATTTGTAAAAAGTATAGAAAGTTGTTTAACTACTAAGTTTAATACCATCTGTTTTAAAACAGTTTTTTAATCAAAGTCTTTTCAGTGCCACTGACTCCCCGTCGCGGTACGAATTTGCAGTAGCTCGTGAGTTCTTCCAAGAACTCGGCAGTCCTTTCCACGTTGTTGTTGCAATGAAGGCAGATGATGAAGGCAGCTTGCTTAGAGAAGGGTAGGTGTATAAAAATAAATAGGTTTTAAATACATATACACTTTGTTCGTAATAAAAAATAACAGTTATTTCGTTATCTGTGTGTTTGAATTGTATTTTCGCCTTTTCGCACCATTTCAACAGCTGCAACCCGGATATTTGAAAAGTATTAAGCAATAAACTTGTGTAAACTAAAATATATATCAAATATTAATTTTCATATATTATAGATATATCGATGAAGCTATGCGAATTGAGGACTTTCTTCAATATAAATTGAAAGTTGAGCACGATAATCAAACCTATGCTTATTCGGATTTCTGCGGAACGCAGTGCGAAACATCTGACGCCGTATGTTTTTGTTGCCAACCTTTTCCCATTAAACACAAATATTTTTTCTTAATTTGGGATCTTTTAACAGAAACGACTTTTTTGAACGTTGACATAATAAAATTTTGAATGCGGAATCATAGCTAACAAGTTATATTTCTAGTTATCAGCGACAAACAAACTTTTTAGTTTTTTTTTCTGAAACAAAATATTTTCTTTTTCAGGTGAGTATTTTCCTTACAATGTTCCGTGATCAACAGACGAAACAGAGTAACAATGTGAAGTTGACCTATCCCTCGATGAATGTGTTTGGACACCAAATCTATCTGGCAAATAATGTATTCCTTACTACACTCAATAACAGGTGATAAACTGAATATTTGAAGAAAACGTGAAGCGATTGGTCCTTTCTTTGGAACAAGTATAATGTGTGGCAAGACATTGGTTGCCGGTGCGGTATCACGAGTGGGACGCAGTATTATAAAAATGAATATAACATCATTCGACGTGGTGCATTTCCTTAAAAAGTACATTTTTTATAACACTGGACCCCGCTCGTGATACCGCGCTGGAAACCTAGGTGTTGAGATGGACTATATAATCTATGGCAAGACCTGGGTTGCCAGTGCGGTATCATGAAAGGCAGCGGTGTTTTATAACAATGAGTCAACTTCTTAAAAGACCTCCTAATCAACAAATCTTCATCCATTTTTAAATAACACCGCTGCGCCTCATATAATCGTTATTCTTCACTGACTGTGTATTTGTTATGTTCTAAATTTCTCGTCAATTTCAGATCTTCAATTGTCGAAGAAGCAAATCTTCTAGCCATTAACTTTCACGCCATTTACAATAATGAAAGTTCGGTAGCAATTATGAAGAAATGGGAAAAAGCTGTTTTCGACTACACTCAGACGACTCTTCAAAACAAGATTAGGGTTTATTGTACCTCTGAAGGATTGGTATCGGAGGAGGTTCGACGAACTGGTGAGTGAGAGTAAAACATACGGTTCCAACCGTAATTAGGGAGCAAGAATAAAGGCAGCCCGGCTATTTTAGTTAGTTGCAAGAACGAGTTTGCCAACGCAGTATCCTAATGAAAAGTGGTGTTGAATAATGTTTGCTGTGGTTTTGAAGAAAAGCCCCCCAATCCGCTAGGACAATAATATTTTTCTCACAACTAACAAAAAATTGCGTTTCCAATTTTGCCAAAGAACGAGCAATTTTCCAAACCTTACACAACACCGCGCACTGCAGTCTTGTTTTTGTTATAGACTATATTATGCATGGATATTTTTATCTCAATATACATACTCTGTTTCTAGGAATCCTCGCCATGCCATTGATGGGCTTCACCTTCTTGATTCTGATGGTATTCACCGTGCTGACATCTCTAAAAAGAGATCCTGTTAAATCCAAGCCTCTGGAGGCCATGTTAGGAGTTATATGCCCAATTCTGTCATTGGTCGCCTCGTTTGGACATTTGTTCTGGGTAGGTTAACCAGAGTTTAAGTTAAACATTTCTTGTACGAAAGTTCATCTTTTCATAACTCCTCTAATAACATATATAGTCAGAGTTTTATTTTTGAATCTGACTATATAAGTTCATATTTTGTCATTTTTAACACCCCTGATGACATTCTACGCGCGCGATATCAGCAGATTGCAAACTTGCAAACTAATAACTTATAGAACTTATAGAAATTTGACGGTAAAAGATAGTAAAATTTAGTTAGCTCCTTGTATAGTAAACATAAGTTGCCATTTATTAACCCCATTTTTTTTGCAGATGGGTTTTGAGTTTCTTCCTATTGTCACAGTTGTACCTTTCTTGATTCTCGCTATTGGAGTTGATGATGTGTTCATTTTTATCCATGCATGGCACAGAACAAGCGATAAGTAAGTGGAAATTAATGCTAAACATAGTCTGTTTTAATAGCTAGACTGCACCTGCCGTTTGTAGTTAACGTGCCGCCATGACGGGCTTTCCGTTCAAAAGTGCAATTTTACTCTGGCCAAACTGCTCTTTCCCTTATAAAGCCGGTTATAGCGGTACGTTAACTACAAACGGCGATTGTAGTCTAACTATTAAAACGGACTATATATAATATTTCCCTACTATTACATTTTTATAGCCTCTACATTCTATGTATTGCATTTTAAAACCATACTACTAGAGCTATGGTGTTTTCTTAACGACGTATGAAAATTTTAGATAATTTTAAGAATAGAGAGGCCATGTTAAGAAATATATTTCGGTATGAGCCTGTTTTGCCACCCAGCTTAAAGCAGGCAATCGGCGAATGCTTTACAGTTAACGTTGCAATTGCCAGCACCGCGCGCGAACTTTACCTGCAGTTGCGGCGGAGAAAATCGAAAATAACGCAGGAACCACGGCCTCTTTACTCTTGGAGAAGATTATAGCATGTCAATAATTAAAACTTTTTTCAAGTCTTTAACTTTACAATCTTAAATTAAGTTACTATTCAAACAACAAGATGTATATATATACTACGTATTTTGACGTTGCTTTCTAGAAACTCTGTTCGTGACCGTATGGCCGAGACTTGTGCTGATGCTGGACCATCCATTTCGATTACATCTTTGACAAACTTGCTTTCTTTTGGAATTGGTATATTCACACCAACACCAGCTATCTATGTGAGTTTTAGTTTTGTTTTTTGTTTAAATGTAAATGTTTATTTGACGTTTCTAAACATGACCAAAAAGCTCAATTATCTACAATTTTCAATCCAGAACAAGATATCCTAAAAAGTTTTCAGAATCATTTGATAACAATTAAACGTAGTTCAAAAGTTCTCAAACTTTGCATTCGAATGTAAAAACTGTGAGACAACAATTTTTTCAGACTTTCTGCGTGTTTATTTCGGTTGCCGTTATTTATGATTATATCTACCAAATCTTCTTCTTCTCCGCAGTGTTAGTAATGGGTAGGTTCACTAAGAAAAACCTCACACTTGTGTCAGTATGGTGTTGCAAAACTGGCCTGGACTGGTCTGAGCAAAGCAGACCAGTTCAGCAGCTCTGCTACGATAGAATATTTTCAAACTATGCTAATAGTAAAATAAGTTGTATATATTTGTGTCTGTCTTAATACCTAGACTGCATGCGCCGTTTGTAGTTAACGTGCCGCAATGGCGGGCTTTCATAGGAATCGGTGTTTTTTGAAACTAGCCTTCACTTTTGAATGAAATGCTCGTTATTGCGGCATGTTGACTACAAACAGCGTTTGCAGTCAAGGTATTTAAACAGAATCTAAATATATCAACCACTTTCTTCTGGTTAGAATCTTATGTATGTTTTCAGGCGGACAACGTGAAGCCGCAAACGGTTGTGCTTATGCTGGTTGCTTTCTTGTACCAGTAAAAGAGGTCAGTTTGGGTAGGGACCGGCGCCCCTTGAGCGGATTTTGGAAATTCGATTTACAAGTCGGATCATTCGAAAGAAGCTGTTTGATATAACTGTTTCCGAAGCTATGAGCATTTCGAAATGGTACCACTTTTCGGGGGTTACTTTATAATTTCGTACCAGACTTAATCTCACAGTGCGCGCCCAGGAAAGGGGCGTGGCCGGTCTCTTAGTTTGGGTTTTCCCATTATTTAGTGTGCCACTTTTCCATTGCTGAAATCGCAAATGTTTGAATAAGTAGTTTTCAGAAACTACTTTTCAAATGCTTAAAATTAACAAATGCTGACTAGAGTAAGGCAGAAACCTCTTTATTTCTTCTTTAGAAAAGACCTATCACCTCACAAGAACAGTCTGGGTTCGAGAAGAAAGTTAGTGCTATGCTAACCAGAATTTTGGATGTTTGGGTTGATTTCAGCATGTCGAGAAGCAGTAAATTCATAATTGGAGGTACGTCTATAATGTTCAAAATCACATAAGTTTTCAATAAAAGTCGTATCTTTTGATAATCAATGCTTAGGTCTCTAATTTCTTATCTACTATAAATGTCACATTCTCCTTAAAGATGGCCGTAGTATAGAAACTTCCTAGCTGTTTTTAGCTGCCCGAGCAGTTGAGGATTGTTGCCCGGGCACCCACCCGGGGGCGTCTATACTACGGCCACTAGAGCTTATGGTTAGATTGAGTTCAGAGTTAAAATGATAAAAAATCGTATATTCTAAAACATATATGTACACGGAACAGGTTGCCATATGTTAGACCCTTTTTTGTGTTTTTGTAAGCATAGCATACTTCTGTTTTAGGAGCTCTAATCTGTTATTGGGCTTTCATGATTCACGGAGTTTTGCAAATCAAAGTCGGTCTCTCATCAGAAAAACTGTTCCTTGAGGACTCACCTCTGTTGGATCTAGTCCGAATTCAGACTAATGTCATTTTCAAAGAAGGTGGACAGGTACGATATGAACTACTATGAAACAATCTAATTTTTAAACATTTAATCCCAAAATATAAGCTTTACTAGTTGAAATGAAGTAAGAGGTTCCGTTTTATATAAGTCCTTAGTAGAGCAGAAGTTGAAGTTACTCTTAAATTTATCAAGCCAAACGCCGTTAAGCCTGATCAGAGAAACCTAATACCTGATTCAGGTTGCCGTATTTGTCAACAACCCCGGTAACATGACGGATCCTGAGAAAGTACCCGAATTGATGAGAATCGTTAGAAGATTCGAAACAGCTAATAACAGTGTTGGATCCGCCAGTACCCATAACTGGCTATTGCCCTACTTACCGTTCATCGGAGAAAAGGTACGTGTTAAAAACTTGAAAACATCATAGTTTAAAAGAGTTGAGACATTAGTGAATTCGATAAACCATTTATATTCCGATCCAAGAGTAACATTCATGTGGAATGAATTCAGGTTTTGTTTTAGTCTTTTTTTGCAAACTAATTGTAAGTGCCAACTCCTGGCGCTTTCTAACGTTTGACAATAGCACTGTGTGTTGCTGCCTGACATTTACATGCAAGCAGGCGCGGGGTTGAAAATTATATAAATACGCAAGCAATACTCCATTATTATTGATTGTATTACTCTTAAATTAGAATATAGTTAATTCATATTAATTGTTTTACAGGAACACGGCAGCATCGAATTCAAATACCGCTACCTCCCAGAGTTCTTCAAACTGCAAGAATATCGTCGTTGGAGTCACTTTGTTAATCTTGGAAATCCACAGTGAGCAATATTGTCGTGTTTATAAATACTTGGAAGAAATCAGCTGGAAAATGAAAACCGGTTAAAAGCGACAATAATTGCTTGTACACAGGGCTGGAAAAGAGCAGGCCCGTTTAAATTTTTTTGGGTCCAATCCGACCCTCTAAATTACTGCTTGCACCCCTGCAAAAGATGCATACATGGATAAACCATTATTTTCAGAGACTGTCTGCTAGAAAGACCAAGATGTCTACAAAAGTTTGTCTTTTTAACTGGTTTCCATGATGCCGTGTCCTGGACAGATCGATTGACCCTATTGGAACAGTAAGTTTAACAATAAGAAGAATAATAAATGAATTGACTATATTTCAAGGAAACTAAGTTGTTTCGTAGTAAACAAAACATAATGACTAAAGTTACAGTTTTTTTTTCTGTTTCTCAATAAATACTGCTTTCAGATGGAGAAGCGTTGCAAGTGAATACAGTCATCTCAACCTAACTGTTTATGAAGATTTCTCTATGTATTCTGATCAGGTAAGGCAAATAGGTTATAGTATTTGGTAGCTAACCAAAATAAACGCAATTTTCAATTCTGCTATAGTCAGCGCCGAGAGTAATAATGGAGTTCTTATTTATAGGATTTTAACTCCGCACCTGCAGCCAAATTGCACGCGCGCAAGGTACAATATTAAACGGAGAGTAGCCGCCAGGTCAGTCGCGGTGCTCACAAACGGCGCTCACACGAGCATTGAATTCGTTACACTCCATCATTACTCTTGGCGCTGACTCCATACCTTTCAATAAACTTGCTTACATAAAACTTTTTAGTTGCTTACGATCGTACCAGTTACTCAACAAACGGTTCTGTTTGCATTGTTATGCATGATTGTTGTTCTTACCGTCTTCACACCATCTCCAATAACTATAATTACCTCCACTGCAGCCATTTTATCAATCAACTTGGGTGAGCAATTAAACCTACTGTACAAAATAACCTCTATTTTTCAAGAACTATAAAAACGTATTATGGGATTATCTGGGTATTGACCGTTCAATACTGGGTAGCAGTTAGATGGTGTTTTCTAATAATGATTTTTTAATTAAAATTAAGAGATAATAAAGTCACATCCCATGAAGTAGTACAAATCAACAAAACACCACAACAAGAGGTGGTTCTCCGGCCTGCCCCGCTTGGGTTTCATAATTTCAGGCCGGGCCGGATAACCACCTCTGACCAAAACCGATTCAAACAAAGTTGTTTGTCTAGATAACAATTTATTCTGCAACAAACATGTTTCCAGGTGTATTTGGTTGTCTTGTATATATGGATGTTGATCTTGACCCTATATCGATGACTACTCTTCTAATGGCTATTGGTTTCTCTGTTGATTTCGTAGCTCACGTTACATGGCATTACTACAAGGGAGATTTCCCGGTGATTAATAATTTATTTTTTGGCTTGGAACCCGTTAAATATACACGAAAGTTTACTTAGTTAGCTCAGAGAGCATACAAAGATTTCTCAAATGAAGATTACAATTATTGGCCATTGTAAGTTAACTTCGAGCAACTAATCAGAGGTCGTATTCACCAATGTTCCCACACGGGAAAGGGAACGCATATTCCCGGCGGGAACGGTTTTCATTCCCGCTACTAACCCACGGGAACAAAAGTCATTCCCGGGAAGAGAATTTTGAATGCCGCGGAAAGACTTTTCGTTCCCGTTTCCGTGACGGGAATATTGGTGAATAAGGAAACTGAAGTGTATTAGTAAATGATTCGTGCATATATATCATTGTTTGTTTTGACAATGAGTTTACTCAAATATAGGATTTTAACAGTCACTACAATCTACGAAGAAAAAAGGACTTGCGTTTACTCTATTTTCCTTTTTCAGAGCAAGAGAGAGCGTATTCGACATGCACTGGCTGGTATCGCTTGGCCTATGTTCCAGGCAGGAACATCTACTATGATGTCAATTATCGTACTTGTTTATGTTCGGGCTTATATGGTTCAAGTGTTCGTCAAGGTGAGTTTGAAATTTATGTGTCTTAATATCAGGAAAGTTGTCAGAATCCCAAAAGTAAGGTAGCTACTCGGGAGCAGGGTTGGTAATTTCAGGGGCGCCGGGCCGGCCGGGGCCGACGTTTGGCTAAATCGGCTCGAAAGCACTTTGTAACGGCTTCTTAGTACAAGATACTCAATATTGAGCTGAATAAGAACTACGACTCCACAGTTAATATTTTTAAACAACTTTTAGGTCGTAATACTCGTAATTTTCCTCGGTATGTGTCACGGTCTGATTGTGTTGCCGGTTGTCTTTGCCGCTCTACCATTTAAGAAACCCGGAGGAGTGACGTCATCACCTCATCATGGTCATGTTCACGGAGTACATGATTTACATGGAAAGACGGAACTAGCTTTGGAGGTAAGTTTAAAGAATACTATACAAAATCATCTGGAACTCAAATATAGTCAGCGCCGAGAGTAATAATGGAGTGTCACTTGCGTATTATATAGGATTTTTAACACCGCACCTGCAGGCAAATTACACGCGCGTACTTGCAAAGTACAATATTGAACAGAGAGTAGCCGCCAGATGCTGGCGCGGTGCTCGCAAAAGGGGCTCAGATTCGCAAAAATTTTTATACATTCCATTATTACTCTTGATGCTGACTATATCATATTATTGCAAAGTTTGTTTAACAATGTTTTGTCGAAATTTTTCTATGATAGAACTGTTTTACAGTAATATTTACTAGAACGAAAGTAACATTTTGCTACAGAAATGATTTCTGATATTTCCCAATACAACCGACAGAAAGTTTTTGTTAATAAATCTTGTTTGAATAATAAGTAACCTATATTTCTAGGACAAGGCACAGCACGCCGCTCATCAGCGTAAAGCACAGCATGCCTAGATGCTGTCTCAATTCAAACCCTGTGATATCTCAACACTAATTATAATATATAGCTCGGTGCCTAAACGATTCGATTATATAATTTCTAGCAAACTCATTGAAGACTTCTCGGTTTTAAATCTCTCATTATATTATAGTAGAAGATATATATATTTTCTCGATTATATTATGTTTCACCACATTGACAGTCGAATTAGCCTTATCGTAGTGGCGGTGTTGTAAAACATTTTAATAGAACCGTGCTCTATTCGCAGTAAGGACACTTTTGGTTAGGTTTAATATATATACTACTATATAAAACATAAACGCCTAGATGCTGAAACATAATATGTAATAATTCATAACCTATAAATTTTATATCCTTTGCAGAAATCTTCATATCATTGTGTCTTTCATTTTCGTTTTTTAATAAGACGGGTGGCCTAGTGCTATGCCATTTTTGTTGTATTCCCATTTTACTATTATATATATATTTATTGTGTTACATTCTGCTTTTAGTAGAATAAAGCTTTGATTTTGAATCTATAGCAAGTTTGTGTAAGGGGTTCCGGTGTAACACATATGGGAATAAAAACTCGATGATAGACCTGCCAAGGCACGGCCTCGCCCGACCCGGGCCCATTTTTTGTTTGAGGCCGGGTCCGGGCCCAACTTTTAAACCCGTGAGCAGGGCCAGGCATGAATCTATCTAATTATTACTCACGGTTGGTACAATATTACTTTATTACGATCAAATTTTCTTATTAAAATCAATATTCTAGAAGGCGACAATATTAAACTAGATGCCTGAAGAGACTTGGGGAATGGGAAATGTAAAGAATAGAACGAGCTAAAATAACTCATTTTACCGTTCTCTTATTTAAATATAAACATAAATAAGTTAAACTAAAGCTAAAAACAAATAAGAATTAATTATAACTAGCGATAATACTTATTAGCTTAAGAGATCACTTTGGGATAATTTGAACATCAAAACGCTAGGCAGTGTGTTTTGTTTGGTTTAGGGGCTGTATTTTTCATATGGGAAAAAACAAAATAGACAAATTATTTAAACTCAATTAGGATAATATTAGTTTCAGGGGAACCGAACCTTACGGACCGAACCGGCCCGAGAAATTTTGATCACGGGACGGCCATTGCACAGACTTTCTACTTAGATAACTGGAGCAGAAATATTAGGGTTATCGCTGAATTCCTGGTAGATTTGTAGGATTCTGTGTTCTTACTAATGCCGAGTCGGTTGAATGAGTTCGACAATGTGGACACATCCAGGTTACCATCTGACATGCTGTATATGCTTTGCATCTAAAACAGTTTTGTAGCAGGAGCAGGTATTGATTAAGTTGGTTTGTAGTGGATATTGATTAAGCAGGCAGGGAATTTTACGGACCGGCCGGGGCCGACTTTTTTTGGGAGATCGGCAAGAACTAGTTCGGATACCGCCAAAGTCTTATTTGGTTTAAGAAAGGCCAGTAAGCTAACGGCGAGTTCCTACGATCCAATCTAAATCTTTAGCTCCATTGATAATGACTTATTTAACTCACTGTTTACAATGATGTGGTTGCTGTCCTGGGTTATCCAGTAAGACCGTTAGTCGATCCAACATTGCTGCTCGGGCTCGGGTGGATAAGCAATCGTCTTAAAAAACCTTGTACGTTCAGGGAGACCTATCAAGACTATTTACAAACTATTAACCTAATAAAAACTCATAGAAGAGTTATTGAGTCATCTAACTGTTAACTGAGCTTTACATTTACCCTGGTACATTACAAATTAAATAATACAAGTATAACTGAAAAACGTTTCTATTCAAGTATATAGTCCATAACAAATAATACTGCAGTTAGCGGTGTTGTTTATGTTTTCAAAAATCGCTCGTTGTCTGGCAAAATCAACCTTCCATTATATGGTTCTATGCGCAATTTTTTGTTTGTTTTCAGAAAAATATTATTGTACTAGTTTTATTTTATATCATGTCCAAAAATGACAATTACACAATTACGGAAGCTGTATATTCCACCGCGCTCTGCTGTCTTTTGTTTGTTATTGACTTTAGGAAAGTTTTTCAAAATCGTTCATACATGTGCTTTGCTGTGTCATTTGAATAAGATGTTCTGGTCGTTGCACCATGTTCAGACAAGTTGGGATCATTTCATGAAGGAAACATCGATCCAACAGAGAAAGACGAACAAACACCGATAACTGAAACAAAAAAAGTGTTAGCAATATCCAGTACAACTTTCAAAATATTTCAAAATCAAGAGGATAAAATTTTTTCTAAGTTTTATATTGGCTGAAATAACGGCTCAAGGTCCTCCAGAACACTACTATCAAGAAAATAAACTATCAGCAAATGTGATACACATGATCTAGCGTTCGAACAATAAATATTCTATTCTATTCTTAGCTCAGTATTATAATCCTAAAAGATACAGGCCGGTTCGAGCTGAATTTTCAAACCAGGACTAGTCAAATTCCCACTTTGTCTCTAAAATTTATCCACATTGTGTAGGAAAGTGGAATTCAATCGTTTTAAAAATGTCTCAATACTGTCCCTTAAAGTTATTTGGTCCACATTTTATTTCTCTCAAATTGCACGAGGTCGTCATTCTCCCAACGTCATGCGCTGCCGAAATAAATGTTCTGCGCACTTTTTGAATCCTTGCAGTAATTCGATATCCCTAAATCCCGTGACCAACCTGTGTATGTGGAGCTAGTAGCAATTGGGCACACTTTCGCAGCAGTGCAGGACTCTCCATTTTGCAGGCCGACATTAGCACGGGACCAATGTTTTGTTCTAGAAATGATTATAGTTTGTTTGAACATCATTTAAAAGGTATACATTATAGGGAGCTTGACATCATAAGTCATACTGGTAGTGCTTAAATATTACCCCAATTAAGGTTATTTGGAGCAAAGATGTAAGATTAAGGAATTTTAGAAAGTCGACTCCATAGCAAGCGCCTGGATTCCGTCTTCAGCAGGGATCGGAACTATCAACCTCTAGCTTATGAAGCGAAGGGTCTATGCAGTTCTGCTACGCAATTTTGCAAGAGTAAAATTGCACTTTTGAACGGGAAGTCAGTCTTCGCGGCACTATAACTACAAAAACACGCTTGCAGCCTAAGTTTTGAAATGGACTATAACTTACCATTTATCCTCAACTGTGGTGGGTGAATAGCCATGAGAAATGCTTTAAGTTCCTCATGAGAACAAGGACAAAACATCTCTTCAATTCCAGCTGAGTTACAGTATACCCGTTCCTGTAATCATTAAATGTTTTCTATGTTTTGAGTTCACAAAATAATTTAAATTTAACAATTTAAGTTTACGGTTGATATTAACTAGGAAAATTTACTAAAGAACATTTTATTTTTTATTGCCAGTTTATATTAGCACCCTAACCAAGTGGCTTCGAAATCATCGAACTTTTGGCAGAAATGTTAACTTTAAAGCCGGGAATGTACGGTCAGGAAGGCCGGGTTGGGTCAGTGCCAGGAAAATAAGAAAACATATAACAGTAGTGGTCGGTCAATTTGAGATGCGGGCTAGATGGCCCGATCAAATTTATATTCCAACAGTACCCACCTGAAAAACATTCGACCATGCAGCAATGTAATATGGATTCACATAATAGACGCGTCCGGTTTTGGCGCGAATCGCCGCGAATTGAATATCTGTTGAGCGTTGGAACATTTCTAGGTCCAGCGGGGGCTCCTGAATTTCCTGAAAAACCAAAGTTTACATGGCTTTCTTGAGATTAGTAAAAATAATATGAATTTTTTGAAGTAAATAAAGATTACGCAACATTTTAATATTTAGAATTGATATAGGTTCTTGACTTGGCGGTCTAGTTGGCCCATCTCTATTTGGTTTATTTTGAACTGCTATACCTCTGGAGCGGGTGCTCCGTGCAGTCGTTCCAATAAAAGCACTTTCACACGATCACTAAGGGCGTAGTAACGGGATCCGGTTAGGTCAACCTGCAATCAAAAAGGCAGAATATGCCATATAGATACTCTTTCAACGTAATATTTGGTATTAAGAATCTCATGAAATCCCATTAAATGATACTTTCTACCTTTACTGAGAAAGATGAGCAACAATCAATAGTAGGTTTACTATGATTTTGGTACATTCATGCTCAATAAAACCGATAAAAATTAACAGTTTGCTCATTTAGGAAACAAGCTTACTTACCTTACTATGAGGTCGCATTTCTCGAAGGCACAAGATTAATAAGCGATTTAATTTATACCTTAAATGTATTAATATGTGGAAAATAAAAATGGCAAATTACCTATCAGCTACCCAAACTTTTTCTAAAAACGGCAAATTATGCGTGATAAGAAAGCATTCACAACGATGGAGAAGGCCTTCCATCTAAAAAATAAGAAAGATGATATAAAATACCTAGTTGTTACATGAAATACTAAGGTTAGGGTTAAAAATAATTGGAAAATCAAAAGTCCTTTAAAAATTTCCAAAGTTTAATATAGAAACTGAGTTTAGCAATGTTCTAAAATTTTAACTTCAGATCTATTACAGTACTTACTTGATAATCATAAGCTAAGGGCAAAAGAATATGAACAGACTGATCATCCACTGCCTTATAGGTGGGATGAATGCATTCCAGCATCTCCAATACGTGATCATATTGGACATTTGCCAGAATCAACTCCCGATCGGGGCATTCGACACACCATGCTCTGAAAATACAAGCTTTGGTAGAAACATAATCTACATTTTCTTTCTGAATATTCTATTTGTTCAGGGTTTTGTTACAATTATGTTTTTCGCTTTACAGGAAGAATTGTTAAACAAAGTTGTCTATTGTTGGTTTAAAACACCAAAAGTTACAAAAGACTACGCTTTCGTTTTCGAGATGAGAATGATATTATAAATTAGTTTACAACTTCGTTCAGGCTCCGAAGTTCAGTATATAAGCATGCTATATGTTTTCTAATACAAAAAAGCAAATTTCCTCTCGGCCTAAAATATGCGGGAACTTTTTCTTCGACTATGGCTTTTAGGCCCCGAGAGTCTTCCGTTTTATATGCTCAGTGTTATTCTGCAGTGTGAATAATGGTTATGACCGGGTAAATGGGGCTAGGTAGAGCCAATTTTAAGTTTTTTGAAATGTCATTTTTAGAATGAGTTAGTTTTGACAGGAAGGAGCAAGAACTGAAATGATGGCTGAATGCAGGTTGACAAGACATTTGAAAAAGTCCAAACCGCGAACAATTCACAGCATAAAACTGTTTCGAAATCAGTACAACGAATGTCGATTATTCAATGTAGAACCCATTTTTAGTTCAATTTTTCAACATAATCGTTGTATCATGAAATGAAACAGAAGAGTTTATTTATTCTGCAATTTTACAGTTCTGAGTCCTTAAAAGCAGCCCTATTATCCGCTTGTTAGCGTTCTTCATTTCCCTACCTTAAAACCGGCGACCACACTGATATATAATGTTCGTCCACATACAGCCTTTTGTTTTCTACTAATAACGGCCTGAAATCGAGTTAGTTGGTCCCGGCACGAAAACAACTTTGAATTTGGGGCATAATTACACACTGCTTGGAGACATGTGTATAAAAACCAATGAAAAGATTTTGAGTGTTTCTGTTTCCCAAAAAAAATATTCAGATGCACAACTGTGCTGGTTCTTCGAGCTGTACATAATATTCAGTATTCAACCGATGGCTAATTTTGAAGCAGAAACATTTCATTAAAGTCTAGTGGTAATTTTTAAAATTAGTTTTAAAGTACCGCGTCCGATGTCCGTCTGGTCTAGTGAAATCTATTGATATTTCTATCGACGGAGGAGGTCCGTCCCCCAACGGGGACCTAGATCTATCCAGTCCCAACAACTGGAAAAGTAAGATTAAAACTATATATTGATACTACAAACAAAAGAAATAAGAGCACTGCAAGTTATTAAACAAGGTAGGAAACTATAAAGAAATGCAATAAAAAAGATTCAATTTTAGGATAGAGGATTCACAAAGACCAATTCGACTGATATTGATCAAGAGTGGGAAAAGTCCGGATAATGCCGGCTTTAATGGCTTATATATGAGTTGAGTTATAATGCGACACTGGAATAAATATTATTATTGCTATGATTATTATTATTTGAGTTCACTTTATTGATAAAACGGACCAGCTCATAAGAGTCCAACCCTTGATATTAGTATGTAGTTTGTTGCTGTATATCTAACAACAATCTTTTCGAGTAAATCATTCATCCGTATAGATGTGCAGCAAGCCTTGCGTAAGGATTTTGAAAATGCTAGTGAAACGTTTCACAATTTGTATAATAAATTAGTGAATGAAGGAATTTTGTGGAAAAAAGAAACTATCACATGTTCAAACAGACCGAAAACAAAGTAGGGAAAAGAGTTTGAAAATACATATTTAAATTTTTTCTGTAGTGGCATATGCTATTAAAAATGTCACAACAACAGTCACACATAACCGTTTTCTGATAAAATCGGCTTATTTGTGAGTATTCGTAGCCTTTTTGGTCTGGTTTTCATCAACTGCACTGGCTCGGCGGCAAGGTTCCCATGGGAATTTGTAAGAAAAGCCTAAAAAGCCCCGTTTTTGCCCTAGCAGAGCGCCCAATTTGGCACTAAATTATGCATTTTATTCTCTCGAAAGGACCTAAATTCCAGAGGATAAGACGGCTTAATTGGGGTAGACAGACGGATTTTCAAATGGAAAAAGTATAGTCTGTTGAGACAGGGCTGGGAATTTTGCGGGCCGGCCAGCCAGGGCAGAGGTCGTAAAATTGAGAAATCGGGCCGGGGCCAAAATTGAGAAACGGGCTGGCCATTTCCCAGACTTCTATTGAGATACCTAGATTTTCTGTCATAACTACTGTCTATCCAAAGTTAGGTTCTCAGTACAGTAACGTTATGAGCAGCGAAGTGGTATGAAAATGAGTGGAAATTGGTAGATTGGGAGGCGATTCTTCGAAAGACAGACCTTTTTCATGGAAGGCCCTAGCCCGTCCTGTTTTGGGCCCGGCCCTGAATATACATTCAGTTTAATCAAATATTGCTTCGCCAACACACCGCGCTAAAAACTTAGTTTGTGATATAGACTATAGTTGAAAATAAGAGTGGAATGTAGATCCCGCACTGAAGGTTTTGAAATAATTGTTGATTTGGATACTGTTTTTGCTTCAAACTCAAATTTTTGAGGATAATCATTATAGTGTTTTGAAGAAATGCGAGAAGAAGCCTAACTGTAAGCTGTTTTTCATTCGGAAGAAAGCCTTACAATGAGGCTTCAAATTATAGTATATTAGTAGAAAAAAAAGGGAAATGTGATAAAGAAAAGTATATAGAAATTAAATTGTTTTTTGAGGGTGCTTTGACCTAATGGTTAGAGTTACTTTATCTGAATTCCGGGGGATCTAGGTACGGGGTCGACTACACGCAGCTATAGTCCTATAGATGGCGTGGGAAACCAGCAGCAGAAAGGAGCCGTCTTTGCACCAAAAGATTCCGGAATGAATAGCAGAAACCCTGCCTCGAAGAAATGTACTTTATTGCGATTAGAGTGATTCAGAAATATAAACACTTTTATATTTAATAGTTATATAACAATTCACCGCATCTGAGTAAACTTCTACTTCTAATAATATTGCTTTACCATAAATAACTATAGTAAGTATGTAAAGTGTTTTAAAAGATCTAAAGTAATAAATAGTAAAAACACCTTGTTCGAAATTTAGACCGCAAAACCATATTGGGTAACTTTCTCATGCCTAAATTCTATAGGCTTGGGGCCACAGTCCCATAAAACGTCCTGAATAGGCTATTTAGGCTGAATATGCTTGCGATGTTATTATTCACTAGCTGGCGTGTAAACGATGAAAAGCACGACATAAATAAAAAATCTATTCATACCTATAAAATGCAACACAAAACATGGAAAACAACTGTTTCTATTGCCAAGAATAAACTATTGGGATAAAAATAAGAAGAAAAAAGTCAAAGTTAAGTACTAAAGTTAATAAAAACAAAATTGAGACATTTTTTATTGTTCTGGACTGAAAACTAGTGAGAGAGGCTTGAATGTCGAGGGCGTAGCTCTAGCATGTGCAAAATCAATGCAGAAACACGCTGCGAAACGAAAGAGCGCCCAAAAGTAGACTATGAAGCATATGGAATTATTAAGCATCTTATGGAAAGAGTTTTTAGGTCAGATGTACTAGCGGACTACGATTTAGGGCATAACCATGACTGACTCAAATTGATAGGTTTAAATATTGTTTTAGGGCAAAAATGGCATAAACTTCTTCTAGCTTGCTCTGTTTTGCTTTAGTTTTGAGGATCAAATGTCGTGACTATCGACACGATGATTCAGTCAGCTTGACCAAGTCTCAAGACCCGCCTACGTGTGGAAGGCAGTCTTGCTTGGGCACGCAATCCCGGAATGTGCTAGCAATATTATAGCTGTTGGCGAGACAGGGTCGCTGTTACCGTATTTTAAATTGTATTAAAATAAACTATTAGTAATCGGAGAAGTATACTATTGGGGTTATTAAGCGTATTATCCTAAGTCATTAAACGATGAGAACCATGGTTTAAATACCAAATGTGTTCAGTGAATTTCAAAAACAAATCCAACATATGTAGCCAATGATTTAGTGCTAGTGTCTTATTTTAAATACGGTATCGTTGGTCGACACTGTGGGAAATCCAGTGGGTGCCCTTCACCGAGTAGTTGAGCAAGCCAAAACTTTGAGTTATGCAAGAGACACATTTTTTCAAAATATTTGAAATACTCTAGGCAGGTTTGGTTTTGCGAGTATGGAAATCATTGGCTCATGATCTTAGGAAACATGAACATACCTACAAAGGTTGATTTCTCATAAATCCCCTTATAACGCAATAAGCACCATTGTTGAGCAACATGGGGGTTCTGTTATCGTTGCGGATTCGCAAAAATGAAAGCAGATATTTTCATAAAGGAGGAACATAGTATTCTAGAGTAGTACACAGAATGTATATTCATACTAAAGTTTGGAATTTTGTTTTTCCAGACGTCCTTAGAGAAATGCCGTCGCTATAAATTAAATAACATTCAACCGAAGTAGTGAAAATAAAATTAAAGTAGTTTGTGTAAAAAAATATAACAAACTATACACTTTCAGAAGAGAGGTGTACTTCATTATAGCACCTTTCGCGCTCCATTCTTTCCACGGGCCCGAATGCAGCTATCCACGTCATCCTGATGTCCTCGTGTGAGGGGAATTCTTTTTTTAGTGTGGTGTTTTTATATATTATTTAGTCTGAGTTATAGTCAGCGCCGAGAGTAATAATTGAGTGTCACTTGCGTATTTATTAGATTTGTACACCGCACCTGCAGGCAAGTTGTACGCGCGTTCTTGCAAAGTACAACATTGAACGGATAGTAGGCGCCAGATGCTGGCGCAGTGCTCGCAAAAGGTACGCCGACTAGCTTGGAATCCTATACACTACGTCATTACTCTTGGCGATGACTATAAAAAGTTTGTTAGTTTTTAGTTTCTTGCTTGATGTTAACCAGCCCCGGTCCGTCAAGGAGAGTTCCATTATTTTCAAAATGGGCCGGCACTTTTTTATTCTACAAAATTTATTTGTTCAAGTCATCCCCGGATAATTTACATTCTGTTATTTTCAAGCCAGATCATGTTCAGATCTTGTTTTTGTTCGATCTTTCTCACAGGATAACCCTTTCTTTGTTTGTGTTTTCTATAGAATGACTGCGTCTCTTAAGAGAATATGAGAGGACTGGGCCTCTCGCAGGGCTCCTTAATTACTCATCGACACACAATCACGGAGCACTTGCAAAAACTGACCCCCCAAGATGAAGGACCAATTAAAATATAGGATGAGTGAACGATTATATAACAATAATGAATGATGGCATCTTTCTAGTTGTAAACTCTTTTTTTGTCTTATGTCAAATAGATATCCTATCTGTTTAAATTCTTATAATTATACATAGTTGTATTCGAAAGTGAAGCTGCCGTGATTAAAAATTGACAGATCCAATTCTTAACACTCTTTCTTTAAAAGTTTGATTAATACGATACTTTCTTATAAAAATACGCTGACGATAGGGTTTTGCTACTTCTGAAACTTATAGACGAAACTAGAACCTTGAATGTTCAACACCAACCCATATTCGTATGTTTCGGTGGTTATGCCAAAATCTAAATAGGACATTACATATTTGTTAAAGTTTTGATATATATATATGTTGAATACAGTTTATTAAATCCTATCTTCCAAGTACTTTGTGTAAACCTTCTCTGGACAGATTTAGCAGCATTGCCAACATTTGAAAGCTTTATATATCTTTAATCCAGATTTACTTATGGAATACAGCATATACTTATCCCGAAACTGGTTTTTACCTTCTATTTGAAATACACTTTCTCTCAAAGCGTAAAAAACGAAACTCTTTCGAACTGAAATTTTGCAATCGCCTTCAAATTTCGTTTTTGACGGATCTTTCCAGTTTTTTTTCTGGAAGTCACGAAAAGCATGGGTCCTGGAACTTGGACCTCTCTGTCTTGTACAGAGCAGGGTTGGTAAAGGGTTCGAACTGTTTTGAAATGTTTTCGAACCTGGCCCGGCCCCGACACGCTAAAATCCCACCCTGTTATAGAGATGTGACATCACAGTTTCCTTATCACGGAGCACGCGCCAGCGGAGCAGCTAGAAAACAATGAAGAGAAACAATTGAAATGGAGTACTCTGATGTGCAGCAGACAGATTGACCACAAAAATGAAGACAATCTTTGTTTAAGCAAGTCATTATGTTAAGTTGCCTGCAAAAACACAGAGTTCTTTTCGGGAAATTGCATTATTTGCCTTTGAGGGAACTTAATGAATAGCACTATCCCATATTACATACACACGAAGACTGAGCGTTTGAAAATAGCCGTCTCTGCTGGGAAGATTCCGGAAGAATTGCCTCGATTTGATTCAAGAAAATAAACTTCTTTTAGCTTGAAGTAGAAGATCTTCAAACAGTTGGTTGTTATATATGACAATTATGTTAATTAAAGGAATAACAGAACATATTCAAATCTCACTGGTAGCTAAGTCTGCGTAGCTTTGACTTCCAATTTTCAATTAGGCTGGAACCAGTGATTTAAGACGGCTGGAGCTTTTGAGACAAAGCGTCTAACCACTTGGGCAGTTAGTCAAGTTTTCCTAGTTGCAGGATATATTTATCAAACGTAGAGTTAGGACAAAAAAACAACTATACTAAACAATCACACATAGGTTTCGAAAGTATTTCAACTTTTCACTATTTTCACTAAAGTACGTGCTCGACCCGCACTTTTGTCCGCCCAGTTGTGCTGTTCAAAAGTAAATAAGCCGAATTCCGTATTTTTTAAAATATTATTTACGTATTTTTATGAGAAAGTTGCATATTTAGCCAATCCTTTTAAGGAAAACGAAAGGGTCTTTAAATCTTTGACCATTGCCTCTTTATTTTTGAATTCACCTAAAACTAGTCTTCCAAACCAGAAAACACTCTCCTAATCCTCCAAGTTCTACAAACCTTTTGCACTGGTCAATCCTCCATACCGTCTGTTTTCCCATGTTTATTTGCAGTCCCCGCCCTTCTTTGTGGTCCTCTTTGACCATCGGCTAGCCCCCTCGGGTACCCCCCGTTCCACTCTACAAACCAACCCGACTCCTCATTCACAACAAGGGTCACCCTTACCCCCCGGCATGCTCAAATTATTGTCTCTAGCAAGTCTTCTAGCTCTATTAGCATCTGAAACTCTAGCATATGATTCGGACTGTCGATGGAAGAGCAATATTACAGGTAAGAAAAGAGACCGCCTGATGAGAAAACGAAAGAAGATTTTTGAAAGCTGGCCTTGCCAAGAACTTCCGGGATTTGTAATATGGGATATATATAGACTTGTTGTCAAGTTTGAGTCCTTGGAAACATATATATATATATATATATATATATATATATATATATATTCTAGCTGGTATTTAGTATTGTTATTTTTGTCCCTTGTATTAACTTGTTGTGTAAAAAATTGTCCTGGAAACCGCAAATCATTGTTACTCTAATTCTTGAGATGTGATGTTAGCACTGTTTAACGAGGAATTTCACTAGTTGGCAAATCTTTACTTTTCATCTTATTACAATTCAGCTAAAATCATAACTAGTTGAATTGAAGGAGCATTTACATAGAAAGCTGATTTTATATATCTAGGTCACCAGCGCAGTTACCTGGAAAGAGGGTGTGTTGAATAACAATGATTGTACTTTCGCAGTGAAGGCTCACAATCCACCAATTTTCCATTTATTTTGATATATCGTCCATAACAAAAAGAAGACTGCAGTGCGCGGTGTTTTGTAAGGTTTGGAAAATCTCTCGTTCTGTGGCAAAATTGCAAAACTATTAGATGGTTTGGAGCGCAATTTTTTGTTTATTGTCAGAAAAATATTATTGTACTAATTTTATTTTGTATCATATCCAGAAAAAGACAAATACGCAATTACGGAAGCCTTCGTATACCACCGCGCACTGATGTCTTTTGTTTGCTATAGACTATAACACCCACACCGCGCTGTACACTTAGATCTTAATACAGATTAAAGTTTTTAAAACAATAAGCATAAAAATACTTTACTTTTCCCAAAAACCATACTACTTCACTACGACCTAGTTGTGATTTTGACCTCTTTCACCTCCTCGTTCACAGCGCATAATTACCATCCTTAAAAGTGAAAAAAGTGGACAGCAGCATGACGGCTGACAACTAATGACATATCTCTTAGGGTAATTTGCTGAGAAACGCGCTTTTTTGGAGCCAGTCAGGGTTATTGGGGGGCTTTTGTTTATTTATTAGTTATATTGAACTTTAATAGTAAAGGTTAAGTTCAAAGGGTTGACATAAAGATAAATAGATATTTGTTTAAATAGTTTTCTAATGAGATATAATCTTCTTTTTATAAATAAACAGGATAAATTTAACAATATTTTAATGCAGTATTTTTCGGAAACTTTCATCTCTTTATCTTTTAGTGAACCACAACTAATGTTTACAAAAATATAGTTTGAAAATAAAATAACCTATCTTTTATTAATTTTTAAAGTATAATTTAGATATTGAATACCTAACTTAAAATGTTGAAAAACAGCAAATGTGTGTGGCATTCGCCATTTCTGCATATTCTAGTTTTGTTGATAAAGAATCCGTTCAAGTGAAACCCATATAGATTCACTTAGCTAGCTTCGCTCACAGGTTTCCCCCTACAGTACCCTGTTAATCCTTTGGAAATCTCCACGGATGGCTAATCCTCATTGAAAACAGACCGGGCATTTTGCGAGAGGGTCGCGCCCCAGTGTCATTCAAATGGCGTAATTTGCGCCCTAACAACAATTCAGCGTCCCAATCGGAGAGAAGTCAACTGGACCATTGCCAACTGTCAGGGGGAATTAGCGCGTAACACGCATATCCATGGGAGCCAATTAGGATAGTGGAGTGGTCGAGATTTCTATAAGTAGCACAGAGCTTGTTCGTATTTGATTTGTAAACGTAAATATTACGAAATTATATATTAAATATAGGATCTTAGAATGAAAAAGTATTTTACTTCCTGTAGCACACTACTAGTAGATTACTACAATACTACAATAACATTAGATTTCGGCCATTTATTCGGAATCTTCTGAGCAACGAAGGCTACTTTCTAACATTCAGTCTTCGGGAGCAGGATAGTGGGAGATGGGGGATTAGTACTTGGAACCAAATTTTGTTAAGGAAATATTTAATGCGGTTGACGCTTAGAAAATGTAATGTTCCATATATCAGATATCGAGGATGTAGCTCATCACAAGTACCAGGTCCTAGAAGAATGTCTCTTTTACAAGCTAACCAAGGACGCAGACCAGATGCAAGGTACTTTTACACATTCTAATAATTTCGATTTGTAAATAACACAAACGTTCATCATGTTTATAGCTCAGTAGATTCTGTAAGTTCTTTCTGCAGCCCGAAGCAATAGTGCATGGTGATGCAAAAGTTTTTCATTAACATTTATACCAAATATTTATTTATTTTCCGTAAGTACGATAAAACTCCGCAAAAGTCTCGAGACCCATTTGCGAAGTTTGAGCGGGCCGCTGCAAAGTTACCACGGGTCGGCAAGTTAACACTCTGTCTGGACCTGCTAGTTTAATGGCTTTTCCTTACAGGCAAGAGTAATGCTCTAATGCTCCTACCACCTACCGTAGCTGCTGGTGAGACGTTAGAACTGCAGGTTCTCCATACATCGTTGAAAACGATGTGGATGAACGAAGTTTTCAGAGAGATGAACATCAATGGGTATATCAAACTGGTTAGTTTAGTCATATATATCCATTTAATATTGTCACATAGAGTTTTATTTTGCTGGGAAAATCAGAGGCTTTTCATAGCAAAATCAACTTGCTAATTCAACCCGTATAAACTAAACTACAACGCACACCACTTTATTGGAATCTCTGAAAATATCGTATCTGATCGCCACTTGTATAGTCTGATTCAAAAAGAATAATGGAGTGTTACTATTTTAAGGAAATGTTGCTTATATTTTCGGTTTTCGAATACTTTCAGAGTAATTTTCAATGAGATTTTTTTAACACTCCATTATTACTCTCGAACTAGTTTGGTTTCTTATTAATAAGCTTAAATGAGGAGTTCTTTGTCGGAGGTATATTATTATTATTAGACTATACAAATTGATATGAATTTCTTGCAAACTATGTTCCGCTATCGAATTACCCAGACTAAAGAATATATAATAATAATAATAATAATAATATTTATTGCCAGAATCGCAGATCACATTTGGTTGTGTATTTCATTAGCGCT
>JAQGAV010000478.1:0-32237 GCA_034691345.1 Phasmarhabditis papillosa
GCCGGATTCGAACCAGCGACCTAAGGATATCTGCTCACTCTACAGTCCTCCGCTCTACCAACTGAGCTATCGACGGAAATTTGTTAGGTTCTATGTTATCGACACTTGACAACTGTTTCAAAGATCCAATGTATTTCCTTCACTCACCTTTGCGGGAGCCAACACCGTGTTGTATTTGAAGTTATTAACATTATTGTTGATGTTGTTCTCGAAGCCCTTGTAGGTGTTGATTTCAGTACTCTGGGGACGTTTTCTCGTGCAGTCCGTGGAGTTGCCTGAAATGTATTTCTTGTCCGCTTTTACGATACAAAATAACAAAATATGAAATTATAGTTTTGAAGTTAGCAATTTGTGGTTGTTTCAGGAGTTCCGACTGGCTCAACTTTTATTTACAGACGTTTTCTCTTTTTGTTGGTGAATTCAGGTCTTGAGAATTTCGAAGCCTACTTAGGTCTTCTCAGAAAGAAAGACAAAACCGATAGAAGAAAGTATCGTCTGCAGATTAGGCAAAGGGCTGGGCGATGCTCGACTTACTATTTAGACCGGACAGATTCAACGGTTAGCGTGGGAAACAAAAATGAAGGCCTTTGGATAAAATAGCTCATGATCTATTTCATCCAAACGTAGCTGGTAGCGCGCGTCCTATGAATCCGTGAGGTGGAAAGGTTGTGGTTTCGATCCCTCCCCCGTCCCAATCCGGATTGAGCAACCGTGGGATGTATGCTGAATGTTCTCTTATGATTCCCGCAAACCGACTTCTAGCTGCCCCAAAGATGGAAAGAATAGAAAGAACCTATACGGAAGAAAAAGTTTTTAAACGTAAACAGGGTCTGATCTTCTGCAAAGCTGCTTACCATGACACAGATCCAAGTGTATATCCTTTGTTTTGTGGTCTAAAGGGCTGTATGCTGACTTCTGTAGACGACCATCGACTTCACGAAGGTAACTTTTTTGCCTTCTAAAAATAATATTTTTGGTAATGAACAAATATGAATATTAAATAAGGAATGTGAGTAAATAAATATCACATGGAATCCCACACTGGCATACTTTAAAGGCCTACAGTTCGAGATGACTTCCAACTCTTACAACATGGGGTAGCAAATCTTATATTCAAAGATATGGGCTGCCTTAGGTGTCGAAATTTGATGGGCCCGTTTTGTCTGAGCCACGGACCGTGTATTCAGAAATTTGCCCCGGTAAGCCCATTCCCATCCGTGGAGTGCTTTACAATAGGTTATATATGGCTTTTGTGAACTTTTATGCCGAACTATTCGTCATCTCAAATGATAAACCTACTTTCTATCATGATATTCCTTAATATTTCCATTTGCGTGTACATTATTACTTATTGAGAATGGTGGCGGACGGTCCATGCAGAGCAATGCAGGAAGCCAGTGCAGCAGAATCTTGCGGGTCTGAATTTTAAAGTATTTCTGCTTCTAAAACCATTTCAGCAGAAAAATTATCCGGGGAATGTTTTAGCTACAAGTTGTTGAATCTATAATTTACTCTACTCAAGTAAGCTATATTGATAAACTTACCAAGGGACTCATTGGTCTATGGCTCTCAGGTGTCCTGTGATGGAAGTTAAGCGCGATAACCGAGCATACCACCGAAGCACCCACTTCGAACATGATGCAAGAAAAGTACACCTCTGGAATGTTGTACAGTTTTTGAAGAAAGTTTAATCAAAGTTCAAAACACAATGTTGCTTTGGATATTGATGACCCGCAAATAGTATTCAAAAAAGTGATAACTAAAATATGACCGTGGTGCTCTGGGTGCTCGGGTGCACATGGAGGTGCTCGGGGACCGGTCAAGCATGTGACCTGTCCCCGAGCACTCCCTGGTTATCACGAACCTATGAGAGGCAGAGCATCGCTAGTCTGGGGCATTGCTTCGGCCACCATCAACATGAAAACGCACAGAGACATGAAAATTGTGACGCCTAAATTATTTGGAGAATTGTTAGCATGTGCTTTCGCTTAGTGGTTAGAGCAGCGAATCCGTGAGGATCTGAGGCTGTGGGTTCGACTCCCCGTAGCTGCAGAAGGCTCAGTAAACAAGCAGCTCACTTCTCCCATATTTAATTCCCCCGAAGATTAAATGTTAATAAGAAGCCGTCTCTTCTCAGAAGATTCCGGAATGAATCTCCGAAGCCTTACCTCGAAGGAATCTACTATTATTGTGATTCGAGTGATACCAGAAATAAAATATTTTAAAATACTTTAATTGATTAACAACACTATTTTCTTAGTAAACTTACATAAGTTCAGCTTCTCTCCAGAGTCAGCTGGTAACGTGAAACCTAATAGAGCCAAAGCCGATATGAGCATTGAAGGTAGAACGAGGTTGAAACTAAACATTTACATATTTCACGGAGTACAAGGGATTTTTCGGAATTTCCCGGGAATTTCTGAAGCCGGCCGGGCCTGAGCCGAGTTTTGGGGGAGCGGCGACGGACCGGTCCGTTCCCACTCAAGGTTTCATTTATACATAAGAAAGTTACCCATAGTAAAGAGTTCTTCGCCTGATTGAAATTGTAAACGTGATGTCGTAGTATGGTTCCGGACAGCATTCGTAGTAGAAGATTGATCGTTTGGACGTTAGACCTGAAAGTTTTTTATATTAACCAAACCAATCAAATTGGTGGCCACGCGTGTGTGTGTTTGTGCTATAAATACTTCTAATAGGAATACCAATCAGTAACCTAGTATAGTATTTTCGATGGTAAATAAACTCTGAACTTGGACGTTGTGCACTTGGCCCAGCCTTTTGAAGTTTACGAAAATATTGCAACATTCCTGCTTATTAACACGGCCGTATTACTTTTGAATCCGGATATAAATAGGTATTGCAGTCAAAATAAACGTTGTTATACCGAGTAATTCCCATTCTCCGTTTGGTTGATATGTTCCGAAAGAAACTGAGGAATTTCGTAAATCAGTAAAGAAGCCGGAATACGTCCAGGAGCCAAATTTCATCGTACAGTGCTGAAAACAAATTATATGAAAAACTGAACATCTATACAGTTTTCCCTCTAGGTGGCACATCTATAGGTACGTTACCACCAAATTACACATTATTTTCATAGGTTTTTTAAGTTTAAAGTCTATTTTATTCATTTTCACGAAACACGATATCGCATATGTTTAGAGCAATAGATAGCTATCAGGCAAAGGCTCAAACCACTGGGCCACCACGCCCAATAATAAGGCAATAATTGGCTGCGTATATTCCTAATAACAAATCTTACCTGAGTATCAAACGGAAAGTACGCGATATCAATACTGCAACTGGATCTTATCACTGCCGGTGGTATCCACGTAACATTTCCAGTACTGAAATATAATTGTTCACAAAAAAGGTCCCTAGTAGAGTTGGGCAGCACGGCCCGAAGCACGAAAGCCCATTTTGGCCCTACGCCCATATCCCGTGTGGGCCCGCAGTATATTTGCCGCAGCCCGGTTGAACCTGAAGCCGGGGCTTGCGCGAAACCGTCGAAAACACCCAACTCCAGTCCCTTGGATGCATATATATATATATATATATAAATTCGTTGGACCCTCAGTATTCATGGCATGGCTATAGTCATAAGTGCTGGTGAATGAGCCTGATTTTTCGGTGTTTTGTGTCTAGGCTGAAGTGATGTTCCCACATTCTTTAATGATTGGGCATATGAGTAGTTTAGTCAAGTGGTTGGGTTGAAAAAAGCACAAGATCTTTGTGAAAAGTTAAGTTTATTGGAAACATATTTCATCAAGAAGGTTCATATGCTGGGGAATTAACTAACAATAACACTTATTTACTTTCGGGCGGATGCGCATTCGTTAAGATGCTTAAAATTGTATTGAAGTTGTTTTTGAAATAGTATTCTGCATGTTTTTAAAACATAATTCTATTACATCAGATTGACCCATTGTGTAAATTGATAAGTTTACTTACTGATATACAACTGCATTCACAGGCCACGTTGAATCAAACTGCTGATCCACGGAATTGTAGAGTAAAACATCCGGCTTCCAAATGTTACCGATTGGAAGACGAACTTCACGAATATTACCAAATTCAGAAGGGTCCCATGTTAGATAATGGTCAACCCAACTCTGTAACGAGTATTTATATTGATATACACTTTCAATTTAAGTGTATGATGTTAGAAAGAGCGCGCTAAGTGTAGGCGTGCAAACAGTTTGTCCGTCGATAGCTCAGTTGGTAGAGCGGAGGACTGTAGAGTGAGCAGATATCCTTAGGTCGCTGGTTCGAATCCGGCTCGACGGAATGTTTTGCAAATTTTGAGTTTAGTCGTAAACTTGTATATATTTTTTTATTTTAATAATTATTCCTTTCATTTTATTTTGAAATCAGTAAACTCACCATTCTTAACCACACATTTGAATGCATAATTTGATGTTTCTCGTCCTATAAGTAGTAATATTATTGATACATATTAACAAAATAAAACTTACAACATCTAGTATTTGTTGATAGTCGAGTCCTAGTAGGACCAGTACAGGCTCGGTTTCGTTCTTGACTGGTCTCGCAAGCTTATTGTAACCTTCTGCTAACTTTGTGTATAAACGACGTTCGTAGTCACCGGCCCAGATTTCTGAAGGTTATAACTTATGCACAACGAAGTAACATCGACTACTAGCGTTCAGGAATTATGTCATCTTTATTAAATCTATAGCCCAGATGATTTACTCATTTTTCTTCTATAGTTTTAACATTTTCCAGCATTCACAAAGATTGTGAAGTATTAATTTTCAACTTGAAGCAGTTGGTCAGTGAGCTGGGTTTCCAGCAC
Organism: Phasmarhabditis papillosa; assembly: GCA_034691345.1. Classification (NCBI taxonomy): domain Eukaryota; kingdom Metazoa; phylum Nematoda; class Chromadorea; order Rhabditida; family Rhabditidae; genus Pellioditis; species Pellioditis papillosa. Next base: position 4,811 of record JAQGAV010000478.1, read on the forward strand.
AGTGTTTAAGAGGGGAGCGGTTCTATAGTCTATCTCCAGACCTAGGTTTTCTGCGCGGCATCACGAGGGGGGCCCCGTGTTATGAAAAATGAATGTACTTTTGGGGAAAACGCACCGCGCACTACATTCATTTTTATAACACTGCGCCCTGCTCGCGATACCGCTCTGGAAACCTAGGTCTTGAGATAGACTATAAAATATGATGAATGTACTTTTGAAAAAAGACTTCCAATCCACCTATTCCTCATAAATTTTTATATACCACCGCTGCTCCGGAGGATGCTGCGCTTGAAATCTCACTCTTGGAGCAGACTATATCTTGCTTTACTGGAATTATCTCTCAATGATCAACGTTTTGCACCAATACCGAACACTAACTAAATTACCTTTTCTTATACATACTACCTCAATAACATAGACAAATATTAGTAGAAGAGTAATTTGCATTACTAAATAATATAATAAAAATAAGAACTAATAATAATATAAGGAAATATATTCAGAGCATAAAAAAAGAGCTCTCAATTTTTTGTAATAACTAATGCGAGTACTGGAGGGTGTGTGAGGAACCAAAAAACTTGTGCAAAAATGCACGATAGAACATTTTGTGATATAGACCACTACAAAATGAAGTTATAGTCCATAACAAAAAAGACTGCAGTGCACGGTGTTGTTTAAGGTTTCAAAAATCCCTCGTTCTGTGCCAAAATTGAACTTCCATTATATGGTTCGATGAGGAATTGTTAGTGTGTTGTCAGGAAAATATTATTGTACTAGTTTTATTTTGTATCATGTCCAGAAAAAGAGAAATACGCAATGGCGGGAGCGTATGTATACCACCGCGCTGTGATGTCTTTTGTTTGTTATATACTATATCATCTGGTGAAAACAGAGCAAACAATGGTTGCCAAAATTTGTTAGAATTTTAAGTTAAAGTATTCACTATGCTTATTTTTCTTTTTCCACTTTTTATTTCGAGATTTTTCAGTATTAGTCAAACTAGACGGAAGTGTCAGATACAGAAACCTTTGAAAACAAAAAAAGTTATTCATCGGAGGAAGCCTGCCAAAGGTTTGTAATGATAAATAAAAGAAAAAACGTTTTTGTTCAGTCTTTGAGATGTTTCATTACATAATCTTACACAATGCGTTGTTTTTTGGGTGGATGTTAATATGTAAATGTAATAATGTAATAATAATAAAGTTAATATTCGAGAAGAAACATCACATAAACATTTTCCCTCATATGTTACATACATAATTGGCGCAGGATCTATGTTTTTTGAAAAGGTTGAAGATTTGTATACGAGTACGCATACACTACGCGAATTTTATTTTTTGAAATTTTAACGAAAAAAAAATCATGGTTTACAAATTTTCAGCTTTGGCCCAGGCCTGTACTGGACACGGTGCTTAACATATTCATTTGATTTTGTAGAAGTGATATTACTTTGATTTTTGCAATAATCTATAGAGTGTGTTTCAAGATGAATAATGGAGTGTTACTTGCGTATTTTAATGAAATTTTACGTATATTTTCGTATATCGGAAAATTTCAGAGCCATTTTCAACGAGATTCTGTATTTAAAACTCCATTATTACTCTCGAATCAGACTATAGAAGATAACTTAGAGGAGGGGGGGGGGGGGTTTAGTAAATTGACGTCACTGCTGGAATAGAACACCCTACACAATTCTGGCATTGGGTTTAAGCATAGCCCTAAGATTTCATGAAAAGGTATCGCTCTTTGCTCTTTTATAACTCAGAATTACAAAAGAAACTCTTTTTTCTATTCCTTTACACTTTCTAAAAGGTATATCAACAACTATGCAAACGCTTCCTTGACTTTCCTGAACCGAAAAGTACGTCTACATAAAAATCGAGCTCTGGATTACTACGATTAGTATGGCATCAAGCACCTGAATGGGGCCAGCCCGGCGCACCCTCAAAAAGCGCAAATGTGGTTGAAATAGGCGTTCTTTTTGTGTGAAATGTTGATAAATGGGGTCTAGTTAGCGGCGTTAAAATACTCCCAACTGGATTTGCAGCCGCCATGGTGGGGGGCCGATTCTGAAGCGATTACGAGGGCCCGGAGCGCCGCCGAGCCAGCGGGCCCCCGGGGACTCGAAGACGGGCACATACGGAGTAGACAAAAAGTAACAGAGTATGACAAGTAGATTAGGAACACATCAAAAACATATAAAGAAAATTAGGATTGAAAGATAAAGGGATAGACTTTAGCATTTTTTAAAGAGTGTTTAAAGCTCAAACGGTTGAGAGTAAACGTTCTCATTCGAGAAATGTGTTCAACACTATAGTCAGATTCAAAAGTTATGAGGCCGTGTATGCGGCGTATTTCGTCATTTTTAACCCTGCGCCTGCTTGAATTCTACGCGCGCGGTAGCAGCAGATTGCAAACATGCATTCGCACTGCTTTACTCAGACGAAATATTGCAACACGCTTGCTTAATAACACGGCTTTATTACTTTTGAATCTGACTATAAGATTATTCCAATCTTAGTAGATGTCTTCGGAGCAAAGTTTGGGCCATTAATTTTGGACGAAAATTTCGAGATATTTAGTTTAGGGATGATACATTTGGTCGTTGGGATTGCCGCAATGTTGCTTTATATACAATGTGTTGGTTTATAAAGAAAGGTAAACGAAAGAAGAGACCCTCAGGTGTTTTTGAAGTTATATATAGAGAGAACCAGCCAAATTTTCAAAATTCGGTCTTTCTTTGGATTTGTCGATGTCATATAACTTATATAAAGGTTTTAAAGCCATGGAGTGAGGTAAAAACAAAAAAAAGATTCAACAGTTTCGTCATAAGAGCAACAATCGAAATGCTTGCCTTCAAGAATATGCTTCCGAAGTTCAACATAACTCTTTGGTTGCCGTCTCCTTACCCAAATTTGCCTTCAAAAAGTTGACGCGGTTGAAATATTCAGGAAGCTTCTTATATTCCACACATGACTTACGACTTAAGATAAATTTGGTACAGGGGCGTGGTGGCCCAGTAGTTGAAGCTTCACCTTACAAGCTAGATCTGGATGGTTCGAATCCCCCGAAAAAATAATTCTTGCAAATTTGTTCTGTTTCGCCGCCTCCACTCCCTGGGTGCTGTGCTATGAAGGCCCACTTCCTATTGTTCCCTCGTCTCACTTCTTCGCTCAAAACATCTGTGATCTCGTGTATCGTAAAACGAATAAAAGCTTTAAAAAGCACAGGACTTACGGTAACTTACACCTTGTTGGTAAATAAATATTTCAATCAATCAATCAAACTTAAACTTTCACGTCCGGAAATTATTGAAACGGGATGAATGTATATAGAATTTATTAATAGCTATATTTTTTATTCAAAAGAAACGCTTCATGTTTTCGGCGAAAATGTTGAAGTGCCCTTCTAACGGACCATCTGCTTATATAGGAAAACATGTTTTCATTAAAACATGCTAATCCTAAACTGTGTCATTCGATGAATACCAAATATCCGCTCAGAATTAGGCATGGCAAAAATTGTTTTTCTTCCTATGACATGGAACGAATATATACAAAAAGTCATTCGGCACGAATTACGGAATTCTTATAATGCGTTCAAGAATATAGTCAGCGCCAAGAGTAATGATAGAGTCTAATGAATACAACGCTCGTCTAAGCCCCTTTTGCTAGCACCGCGCCAGCATCTGGCCGCTACTCTCCGTTCAATACTGTACCTTGCAAGTACGCGCGTGCAATTGGCCTGCAGGTGCGGTGCTAAAAATCCTATAAATACACAAGTGACACTCCATTATTACTTTCGTTGCTGACAATATATCACGGTACCACGGCGCGCCAGACCGGTCAAACGAAATAAAGGGCTGCTCTTTTCACACAGCTCAACTTTTTGCGCCTGAGTTTTTTCAAGAAATTTCGTTCATGGATTTAGTACTTCCTTTTCGCGTGAACGGAATGGTCTGAAAAAATTCAGGCATGACCTACCAACCTTGCCGAATTGTAAAGCAGCCTTAAGTTGTGGAAGACGGACGTTTCGTCAGGGGTGTTCTTATCGTATTTTGAATCTAGCGTTGGAAAAAAAGCAGGAGGAATAAATACGTCGAAAGTCTTGTTAATAACGCTACAAGGACTCATATTCATATACATTTATCACAGGGGAAAATTGTTCAATGAAAAACACGTATTTCCTAATGACATATTTATTGGATTGTTTATAATTTATTCGAACACAGCTTGAACAAACAAATTACATAAAATAAATAATGAAAAGAATTATGAAAATCCGTTAATTTGAGGGATGAAATTTCACCTTTGATAATTTATCACTGTAATAAACGTCTATGAATATGGGCCAAGGTATCATAAACAAAATTTTTGATGTAGGATTCTCTAAAAAACGTTCAACTGAAAAAATGAAGTCAAAATCTGGAGACTGCTACCCAAAGCAGGAACCTAGTACCTATCTAAATGAAATATTACCAGGAACAACTCAGAAATTGGCCTCCTCGGTATCAAAAGCTTAAAAAACAAGCAGTAATGGGCATATTAGAGCACTAGAATGTAAAATGTGAACATTATTGATATACCGACTAGGTTGCCTAGTTTTATAAAAAAACAGTCAAAAGCTTCAACTAAGGCAGCTTATTTCAGAGCTGGTTATCCTGCCCGGCCTGAAATTTTAGAGGTCGGGAGCCGGTTTGTCGGATTTAACATGTAATCCGGCCCGGCCCGACCGGATAACCACCTCTGGCTTGTTTTGCTCAACCGTGATCCCATCCGAAAAAAGATGAAGACAGTTTTGGGTAAGGCACTCAAGTATTTCAAAAATGTTTCTGTGGAGAACCATTAAACTAATGAAACAGTCTTATTAATTATTCCAACCGATTCCAAGTACCTGGCATTTTTACTAAAAGTTACTTGTTACCAGTGCTGGGAAAAGGCCGGCCCGTTTCTCATATTTTCGGCCCTGGCCCGGCCGGGCTGGTTTCCCAAAATGTCGACCCCGGCCCTAGTCTATTTCAGACTTTTTCACCAGAAAACTCGTTCTCTTTTTTAAAGTTTGTTTGTACTTATAGAAATATTATTGAAAATTATCTAAATAGTAATTATAAGCTATAGAACGTGCAGCGGCGCACAATTCTTAAAAATCCGCGTTTCATCCCCTATTTGCACTTGGCGCAGCTTTTTTTTCCTACGCACCCCAAAAGGGGCGTGGCGTAATTATTAACTGAGACCACCGTGGTAGAAAAGAAAAGTTGGCAGGGAGCCAATGAAATGTAATCCGTCAAAAGAGATGAATCCACAAATTTAAGGGGGCCGAATTGCATCCGGGATCAAATTCAGCCAGCCGGGTCTCGAACAGAAAGACCACGTTCTGACAGGAAACGAGGCCAGCGTGGTTGAGAATTGGAAAATAGTGAATGCTTGTGAGGTTTGGTCAGATACTTAGTGACTTTCAAGGAAGAATCTGAGTAGAAAATCTGGTTTTGCAAGGGAACATTACCCACATAGAGTAACGAGATGATGGTTCAACAAGACAGTAGCCCATAATTCCTTAGTAGAGGTTATAAGACAAAATTATTTGAAATGGGTACATCAGAAATGAGAAATAGAAAGAAACTATCGGAAAATTATAGTCTGTTTCAAAACCTAACCTACATTGCGCCGGCCTGCGCGGTAGAGTAAATTTTGCCTTCAAATGTCTCTTGCCTGAAGAAAGGGAATGCATTTTCCAGCGAATTTGAAGGCATGAGGACGGAGCAATGTAGTCTAGGTTTTGAAACAGACTATACTATAATCTTATTCAAATCTTAAATACTAATACTCATTGCTAGAGTAAAAGTTCTTACTATAAAACTTTGAAAAGCTCATTTCTTTTTATACCTAGTATACCTAGTATGAAGAGAAGCTATACTCAAATATACAAATATTAAAGTTCAACTTAAGGTACTCCAAGTATAATAATACTACGTATATCTATGCTAGAGTAGGGTATATTAGACGCCGCGTCGCTGCTCTGCGCGGTTGTTTTATTTATGATGGCAGTGGCTCTCGAGCAGCCCAAAACTTAACAATGAATGCGCGAAAAGTTAGCAGATTTTAAAGATATAACCGGATATTTTACTCTTTTCTTAGAAAAGCACAGTTTAGCGTTTTTAAAACTGCAGATATTCGGAAAAAGACTGGGATTCTATGCATATTTTAAGAATTTGATGAAAGATGAGGAGTTTTTGAGCTTAAATGAAAGATTTTGAATATAATTATGGAATTATAGGATTTTCGTAAAGCAGAAGTGGCCGTAGTATAGAAACGCCTAAGTGGGTGCCCGGGCAGTTTTTAGCCCCCAGGCAATATTTCTCAACTGTTCGGGCAGCCAAAATCTGCCCGGGCACCCACCCGGGCGTTTCTATACTACGGCCACAGGATTGAAGTATTACTCCATATTTTGCAGAATAGTGCGTTAGGAATATGCCACATTAGTAGTTTAGGTATTTAGAATAAGACTTATTGTTATATTGCTATCGAAAAGACCCAATTACAATCTTCACCAAATCTTCAACTATAGTCAGATTCAAAAGTTTCAAAAGATTCAAAAGAATGAAATCAGACGCAGTGTTAAAATTAACTAAATACGCAAGACACACGACCTCATTACTTTTGAAACTGACTATAGCATGTTTTTATCAAATAACTACACAGTAAACAAAGTTTGGGCTTCACATTTTACCAAACTTGTTACCAAAACAATTTTATTACCACAAACATGATATTTTTCAAACTCTCTTTATCCTGTATTCTAGTAACATGTACCAGCATCAGACCTCTCGTCGGGCCGGGCCGGGCCTTGTAAAAATCGACCGACCGGGCCTTGAAATTTCTTCACCGGCCCGGCTCGGGCTTTCCGTGAGAGGTCTGACCAGCATATATAACCTCTTTCTATAAAATTTACCAATGTCAACATAGACCTTCGCAGAGTCTTCTTTAAACCCGGTTTCTACGAACCTATGAACTCACCCTGTAGAACGAAGCAGCTACACAGAAGCCAACGAATTAACATTTCATCTGCAAAAATGTTCTTCTTAAAACATTAAAATAAGAACAAACAAAGTCTATTTCACAACAAAAACAATTATGTGAAATAAAATAAATTAAAGGAGGTGCAAAACCAGATTGGCAGAGTCTATACATGAATGAACCGTAGGGTTTTTGGAAATATTGTGATACCGTTCAACCTCATATAGTCACATTCAAAAGTAATGAGGCCGCGTATACTGCGTATTTCGTCATTTTTAACACTGCACCAGCTGGAATTCTACGCGCGCGATATCAGCAGATTGCAAACTCTGTCGGTCTGCCTTAATAATAATAATAATAATAACATTTATTCTGTAATCGCATTATCAGATTAGATTTTGTATTACGTCTGCCTTACTCAGACAAAATATTGCAACACTCCTGCTTATTAACACGGCCTTATTACTTTTGAATCCGACTATAGTTTGCAGGGATATACGGTCGGGTTACAAGGGTTGGAACAACATTTTCAAAAAAAGTGGATACCCAGGAAAAATGAACCTGGTACTCAAGCCCATAACTGTAAACATTTCGTATGTAGATCATTATGGCCAGGGCTCCATAGGAAAACGGAGGCCTGAAAAGAATTAAAAGAATAACACCCATCGGTAAGTATGAAAAATAGAATAGTGGTCATCAGCTTTCAAAAAGGAGTATTCGAATAACACTCAAATTAATACCAAATTATGAGGAAACATAAATAATTCTGCTACTAATTGTTTGGAGTCATCAATTGCCAACTAGAGTATATTCATCTATGTTTGTACAACTAGGGAATCAAAAACTAAGGATATATAGTCGGTGGACAGGGATTATGCAAGGGTATACGGTACGAACTGCAAATTTTATCGGAGCGCTGCAGGGCAATATAACGCGGACAAGTCAGTGATGTAATGTACAACACAACATATAACTTATTTTTCAGAAACAATTAATTTATATTTGTGAATATAACTATTTTGCTTGTTTTAAATTAAGCACTCAGACCTTTAAATTGCATATCTTTTGTCCGCCGACTATAGTCTGTATCAACTAATAGGAACATATTTAAGGCAGTATTCTGGAGAAAGGATTAAAATTAGTGTACTTTTGAAGAGAAGGCTCCCAATCCACCGAATCTCCATTCATTAGTATATAAAACCGCTGCTCCCCGGTGGTCGTAGTTGAAACTGCCAGGTGGTTCAGGTTTTGGCATTGGCAGTTTGGACTACGAACTACAAGAAAACCCACAGAGAAGAACACAAGTTTAAGGTTGAGAACATATATTTACTAAGTGCATGGTAAGGAAACAATATAAGGAAAGATCGCATACTATAAAGAGGAGACATTAGTAGATAAGGTAATATAGTCTGTAACAAGAAAAACGCTTCAAGGTGCGGTGTTATAAAGGCTTTCAGAAATTGCTCAATTTTTGTTGAAAATAGACGTTCTTGGTATGATTAGAAGCGCAATTTATTGCTTGTTACTAGAAAAATATCATGCCATCTTTTTGCGATGGATTGATTTCATAAAACCCAAATACGTAACTGCGAAAGCCCTCGTTTAACATCGCGCCTTGCAGCCTTTTTCTTGTTACAGACTATATATGTATAACACATAGATCAATTTAAAGAAGTGAAGTGCCGGAACTGATCGGCCATCTGGTGTGCGTGGCTGGGTTGACATGTTATTCTTTTCAGCCTTGTCCTTCTTGGCTGAAGTAGCATTCCAATTAGCTACGCATGGGATTGGCCGCATACAGGGTGGACGGGATACTCAGGAATCCATGGGCAGCAGGCGAAGTCCATCCGGGCATCCATAAAGGATGGGCAACATGTGCAGAGGCAGCACATGTGGGTTTCCATACCAAGACAATGTAGTAAGTATATACGTTCTTATAATATGTATAGTAATAGCTGTGTAGTAGGAATAGTGTGCTATCTGGTATTATAGTTGTAGGTATGTAAGAATGGAACAAAAACTTATTAAACACTAGAAGAGTAGTGGCTTCGCCGCTACAGTAGGGTAGAAACGCCCGGGCAGCTTTTTGCCTGCCCGGGCAACACACCACAACTGCTCGGGCAGCTAAAAAGTGCCCGGGCACCCACTCGGGCGTTTCTTTACAAAGACCATAGGACCCTAAGACAAAAACCTAGACAGAGATATAGACTATAAAAATTATGAAGAGCTATTTATGCCGAGCGGTATCAAATCTTCATGGTTTCAAGCAAAACGCAATGAAATAAACAACATATACTGAAAACGTTAGCATGAGGCTCAAAAAACTCCCTGCAAAAAGAAATCTCACAAAATTGAGCATATTTAAACTTGTTTCTATTTGAAAATAAACGAAATAAGATTTTACAAATATAGTTTTTTGAATGAATAGTTGCATCTTGAGATTGCAGGCTGTTTTTCTGACCAAGCTGGACGGTTCTTAATTATAAGTGAACGACTTGGTCCCACGAAGAATAGTAAGAAACACTTCAAATAGATTGGTTGCGTTGCTTTTTAAACAAGTAATACTTAATTTAAATAAATAGAGAGTATAAACAAAGAAAACGTTAGAAAACGAATAAACGCGGATGAGGAATGGAACATTTAGGATTTGGCCTTTTATATTCTCAGACCCAACGTAACTCAGCTTCTGAAAAGTGCCTCGGATATGTTTTTTTACTAGAAGCCCCTGTATTGGGGGGGGGGGTCGGAACGGGTCTCAGCACGAAACCAACTTTTCTGCCCGGTCCCAGGGACGGGGCCCAGATTCCAAAAGCCAGCACGCACACAATTAACAGGTTTCAAAAAAGATATAATATTGCATAGGATTGATAAAAGTAATAATAAAAGTATTATTATTATTATTATTATTATTATTATTATTATTATATGAGGTGTAGTTCTCTGGCCGCTTAGTGGGTTCGTAGTGACTATGCTCACTGGAGTCCCATCTATCTTTGCTATAATAAAAATGAAGAATGTCAATTTCAAAAATAGGAATATAGTTGGGTTTTGAATCCAGCAGGAAGTTTATACTCAAATATAAACAAATATATAATGAAATAAGGATATAAAGATATATTTAAGATGTATAGTTAGTTTTAATAGTTGTGTGAATTATGTAAGCCAAGTTATGCTAGAATAGCATAGTCAGCGGGAGAGTAATAATGGAGAGTCACTTGCGTATTTATAGGATTTTTAACACCGCACCTGCAGGCAAATTGCACGCGCGTACATGCAAAGTACAATTGAACGGACAGTAGCCGCCAGATGCTGGCGCGGTGCTCGCAAAAGGGGCTCAGACGAGCGTTGAATTCATTACACTCCATCATTACTCTTGGCACTGACGATATAAATTGTGTTCGTAATGACTATGCTCCACAAGGACCAAATTCTATATTTGAGGTAAGTGAAACAGTTAAATTTAGAAAAGGTTTCTTAAGTCATGGGGGTTATAAAGTTTCAAGAATAAGTAGTCGTACTGTGAAAAAGTAATGGATACTTTCCAAATCGAAAAAAATTATAGTCATGTTGAAGAGTATCCTCTGCGTATTTTTAAGCTAAATGTTTTTACGCGACCGCAGCTCAAAACCACTGACTATCCTAAAACAAAACTAAAATAATAGAACAGCTCAAAAATCTAAAAGTGTTAAAGTTTCTACACTCAACACACTGTGTTGGCACAACTTGAAACTTTCGCACCCGCCTTTTTCAAGAAACTCAAAACCCCCACAGATGTTTTAGACACACATAGACTAGTGACAAACGAATGACGGAACTTTTTATAAATCATATTTTTAAATATAAATTTTAAGTATATAAAACTAATAATTCTCTTAGTTTTCTCAAGTTTTATTTAATAAAATTGTTTTTCTCTTCAACAACTAGTCCTGAAGAACTATCAAGTGCTGGAAGATTCGAAGAAAAACTAGACAACGTTCGAATAATAAAACAAGATTTTCGTCTAAAACAATAAATGAGGAAGTTTATTTTAAGTTTAAGGAGTTGGATACGTAAGCATTAAGTATAGTGAATGAAGGGCAATAAATCTTGAACAACCTTCAAGGTTCCGGGTTGAAAGAATTCCTTTAATTGTTGGTGATGCCGTTATTCTATTAAAGAATACGGATTGGAGTTTAGAATGACTGTTTATAAACCCAATGAATTTATTCCTTATGCCAGTGGTGCTGGTGCCTTCGCCTAGTGTTTAGAGCATCGGTCTCTGAATCCGCGAGAATCTGAAGGGGGTCCGACTCCCCGTAGCTGCAGATGACTTGGGAAACCAGCAGCTTATTTATCCCATTTTTCGTGCATCCTAGGATTGAATGTTAGAAAGGAGCGCCTCTGCTTATTGTTAGAGGATTCTGGAATGAATGGCCGAAGCCCTGCCTCGAATAAATCTATTATTATTGTGATACGAGTGATACGGGAAAATAACATCTTTTTAAAAACCCCAAATCTGGAATTTCACGGGCCCTCCCACTTTCTGCTTTAGAACATAAATTGCAATTAATATGCTTTACAGTGAAGCTTATAAATAGAAAACATAAAAATTTTGGTAACCATCGAACTATTCCGAGAATTAGTAGTGCTTAGCCATTCCAAAAGGGTATACAAAACTAACAATAAGAACTTTTGCATTGCTGGCTAAGTCTTCCATAATAAAATTACGTCTAGCTACATCGCATAAAGAGTGCGATCTATGAATTTAGAAGTGGTTTTTTAAAATAAAAGAATATATTTAATTGTCGTAATAATAAGCTCAAGTCGTAATTTTACAGGCCATAAATACGAATAAAGATTTAGAAAACGAAGCTCTTATCTCGGTTTTATAGTATCGCGGTGGATGTGCCGGCTCTCAATATGACCGGATAAACATTCTTTTTTAAAATGGAAGACAAACATAAGGATAATGAGATTAACAATAAGCCTGCTTTGGTCTTCATATTTGAAACATGAATACCAGGAAGATGAATTTGGATTTGGTTAAGTAGGCGGTTGCTTTATTTTGCCTAGTGGTTAGAGCAGCGGTCTCTGAGTCTGCAAGGATCTGAGGCGGTGGTTTCGAACATATTTAATCACAAGCCAGGTACGTTGACATTTCAAAAAAGTTGGAAATTAGGCTTCGGGACGATTTTTGGGCGTCCCGGTCTGGGCCGCGAGTGGAGATTTCAGAAAACTCATTCCCACTACTACTTATACACTCTATAACAAACAAAAGACCGCAGAGCGCGGTGGTAAAAATAGTCTTCCGCAAATGCGTATTGGTCTTTTTCTAGACATGATACAAAATAAAGTAGAACAATAATATTTTTCTGAAAAAAAAACAACAAAAAATTGCACATCAAACCATATAATTTAAGTTTAATTTTGCGATAGAACGAGCGATTTTTGAAACCTTAAACAAAACCGCTCACTGTAGTCTGTTTTTTTGTTATGGAATGTAACTATCATCACTTTCAGTTAAGAACAATATAAACCTTTTTAAAGTTATTATTTGAGACTCTTATCTATGTTGCTTGATCTATTACTTGTTATTGTCAGACTGAGTAACTTTCCACAATAGTCAAAAACAATAAACACTGTTAACTTAATATGTTAGCAGTATATACGATTAGCATAATCCGGGAGCAAATAATGCGAAGCTTAGTCAGTAATAATGGAGTGTTATTTGCCTATTTTTAGTTGATTTTGCGATTATTTCGCTTTATATGAAACACTTTCTGAGGCATTTTAAGAGAGATTCATTTTTACCACTCCATTATCAATCTCAGGGCTGGGAAGTTTACGTGCCCGGGCCGAAAATTTGAGCTGTTGGCCAGCGGAAACACAATTTTTATGAAAACTTGGGCTGATTTAGGTGAATATTCTGATAAATAGTATTTAAAAACATAAATAGGTAAAAATTATTGCACTCTTTATGGTTAATGCCGAAAAATAACACAGAAAACTATTTTTTTTCAAAATTTTCCGCTAAAAAGTGTGAAATAGACTAGGGCCGGCCGGCCCGGAGCCGAAAATTTGAGAAAAGGGCCGGCCTTTTCCCAGCCCTAATTACTCTTGAAGCGGATTATATCCTAAATAAGAAAGTTCCGATATTCGCCATATCAATCAAATGTAGCTAAAATACTCCGCAAAATCACGGCCAATGAATTCTTGAGTGAATCAGCTGAGCTCCTTTCTGCCACCACAGTGAAGTTTAGAATCCATTTAAGGACCTCTTAATAAGTAATTCATGCCCGTAGTGGCGTGTATTTATTCTTCATAAGAGCATCCAATTTCAGCTTATTATGGCCCCCCACGAAATTGCACAAATAAGACACTGCGAGACATTACCAAGTGGAGATTGGGATTTTTTAAATGGAATGATGTTTTTAAAGCAAATGAGAATGAATGTTGTCACTTCTATACAGCAATGGCGGACCTCCATTTTGCTGAACTTTGAAAAGACCTAGTGCTTTAGTTTTTCCCCGAATCTTGTCCAGCAACTGAACCTACAAGATTTCCAGGAGTTTTAAAACCAGCTTTAGTCTGTTTCAAAAGCTAGACTACATTGCGCCGGCCTTAAAAGATGCACGGTGCTGCTAAATTTCCATTCAAAAAACGAAAATTAGGCAGTTTAGAATGTTTTTGAAGGTAAAATTTACTACACCGCGCATCATATGAGGCCGGCGCAATGTAGTCTAGGTTTTGTAAAAGACTATAGCTACTTTCCTTTAAATTTTAAAGAAACGTTAAAAAGTTTTCATAGTTTCACACAGATTTTCGCTGATCTTATCCAAACGACCGATAAACGATGAAAGTAAGCTAAAAATTGACTATGACATTTAGAAAATAAATATTTATTGATTCAATATAATTATTTAACATATGATCCTTGTTTCTCTCCTGATTGACAGAAGGTCCTTGCCGCGTTAGCTTTGGCCACGCTCTGTTTGAAATGGGGTGCCACTTTAGAGGTACCGCCACTAAAATGGCTGACTGAGGCAATAGAAGTTATAGCTATTGATTTTCCAGTCAATATATATATAGCATATTTACGAACATCATGGTTGAATAAGATATATAAGATACTGTTGGCGCTACCTGAAAACAAGTTGAGTATATAGACGGCGAAAAAAGTATTTGCAATTTATGGGCCTGAGTGCTCACACACCAGCAAAATAGTTATATTCACCAATTTAAATTATTGTTTCTAAAAAATAAGATAGATGTGGCGTTCTACAATGCATCATTGACTAGTCCGAGTTTTTGCGCGCCATTGATCGGCCGCGCTCCAATAAAATTTGCAGGCCGTACTGTATACCCTTGCATAAGACTTGGCCGTTGACTATGCGTTAGCGACCGTTGTCCATAAGTACCTGGTAAGAATGAATTACGGTTATAGCTTGTATTTTTATTCAAATTTCAAACTGATCCGACAAAAAATTCTTCGATCACAATCAGTCACAGTCATGGATAGGCTAGGGTGCTCCAGGAAGGTCATTCCGTACCCCGAGTGCTGTTCCAGTGGCCGTAGTATAGAAACGACCGGGTAGGTGCCCGGGCAGTTTTTATCCGCCCGATCGGTTGTGGATTGTTGCCGGGGCGGGCTAAAACTGCCCGGGCGTTTCTATACTACGAGCACAGGGTACGATTTAGGATCCACTAGGTGAGGCAGGAACCTCCAGGGTGCGAGAGGGTGCTTTCGTGAATACTGCCACAGAATGAAAACAAAGTTCTCATGATCATTTACACCATTTAACATGAATACACATTCGGCATTGCCCGTCCCGACTCCAGTTAGATCCCAGTATTCAAGCCGACCTGGCACTAGAAGTGGAATAATTGCTAGCCCCAAATTTTTTCGAATTGCCAAGTTTACCTGCTGCCAATAAGCCCACAATGTAAAATGGACCAACAGTTAAGAAAATGGAATAGCCAATCATTTCGACAAAACCAACGCCCACACTAGGGAGAGTAATGCATATGAGAGAGGAACAGAGCATACATAGTGAGATCCTATTGGCCTGAAAAGGATAGTCAGTTTATTTTACCAAGATGGTTCGAGTCCCCTCAAAGGGTTCTTCTCCGCACCCTAGGTACTGCAAGTATCCGCGGGCAACCGCCTACTCTACTACATGTGATTCATTTTCTAGGGAAAACAACCGAAAAACAGGCAAAAATGAAAAATACAAGCCACGCACATATGGAAATATTATGAATGGGTATAGAAAACATTAGTAATAAACTATATATATATATATATATATATATATATTGAATACAAAAATGCGATTACGTAGTTATTATGGTCAGCGCCGAGAGTCATAATGTAGTGTCACTTGCGTATTTTTAGGATTTTTAATACCGCACCAGCAGGCAAATTGCATGCGCGTACTTGCAAAGTACAATATTATACGGAGAGTAGCCGCCAAATGCTGGCGCGGTGGTCGCAAAAGAGGCTCAGACGAGCGTTGAACTTATTACACTCCATCATTATTCTTGGCGCTTACTATACCTAGGTACTTTCCCACGGAGTTCTCGTTCTCGCTTCCTAAAGTTCTTCTGTTTCACATGTTTAACCAGAATGTTATCCAAAGTGAATAAACAAACTGTTCCTGAACTTTTTACTGAGCTATAAATAGCCAACTTGTTCTCACTGAACGCACTATTGAAGCAACTCTGTTAATTTCAAGGAAAGTGTTTTTCAAGGAAAGTATATTTTCTTAGATGGGAAAAATAGAATTCTAGGGACCCAAGAATTGAGCAGCTTTCCAGTTTCTGCTTACCTTTTTAAACTTATTTTGCTCTCTGAGAGATCTGTTATGAGTTTTGGTCATTGACCTTAACTGTAGGGCCATAACACTGGTAAACAACAGTACAATCATTCCAAGACCCTAAAATTATATTCAAAAACAACTAGTCATAACTATTTTAGACATAAGGCATGCTTTTTGTTTTTAAGACTGTGAATGGAATTCAATTGGTTTGCGTAGCAACAATCTCGGTTTTGTGCTCTGAATCATTGCCCAATAACAAACTGTTCTCTTCTCACCACATATTCAAGATTATTGCTTGCACTGGCATTCGGTATTTCTTAGATAAGCATAAACATACTTACTATAAACTTTCAGGTGCTTGAAAATTGAAATAATTTTTAGGAACTCAAATAAGGAGTTAGAAAGGAGTTGTCTCTGCTCAGAAGGTTCTGGATTAGGGTGGGGAAACGGTATGGTACGGTATGCAGTATACCGGTAAAACGGGATACCTTTATTTTTCTAAAATCCTTTCCGAAACCCCACCCCAGAGCTGGTTACCGGCCCGGCCTGAGCCGGCCTGAAATTTTGAAACCCAGGCCGGGCCGCCCGGATAACCACCTCGGCCCCACCCTATTCTGGATTGAATGACCGAAACAATACTTCTCTCCAAAAAACCCACCATATTACTGATTCCCCAGTAATTTCTATACCGTACACTAACAAAACAACCAATAGCAGCACAGCCGGGTTGTGGATTGAACGGCGAAAGTATGTATAGTATGGTTAGATCGAAACAACCAAATACAATACCGAAGAATAGAACCCACCAGGCATACAGCCTGTGATTGAGACGACGGAATACTGCAGGGAAGTACAGCGCCTAAAACAAGTATTAAAAATTGACTAAGAACCATTTTTTCAGGAAAACATTTCATTTACTTTTTTGGGATGGTGGGCTGGCCGAATTTGAGTTGTGTGTTGGGCCCTGTTTCATGCAAGCCCGCTCTTTTGGCCAAAATGAGCTGTTGTTCAAGAACAGTATTTCGCGGTTATGGCTTAAACCGGGTTCCTTAAAAACGGGCTTTTGGGCGCCGAGCTTTCCAACTATACCCTATTTTGGTGAATTTGGATATTTACGTTGCATCTGTGTCAAAATTGGCCTCTTCACAACTGAGCAGACACCTATGTAGCCTTTGATAACTTCCCCGTTTTTAATTTCTAAAAGGGCGGGGCCTCCAGTTGCTTACCAGTAACCTATCAGCCGCAATCGATATCATTATAGTCAAGTGTATCTTCAGTTGTAGCGTCAACGGAGCACTCGAGATCATTATGAACCTAGAAATATGATTGTTTCACTATTTTCAGTGGACTTTTTATGACCCAACCAAATTTATTTACGGAGCCTAGTTTCGTAGATTTTAGTCTATTCATATATAAGTCTGTCTCTTCTGCTGGGTTCTGTAAGCAGTGGCCGTATTCACAAATATTCCCATTCACAAAAATGGCAAAACGGTATTCATCAATGTTCCCGTCCGTTCCCGTGCATTCAAAATAGTCCTCACTGGAACGATTTTGTTCCCGTAGGTTAGTAGCGGGATCGAAAGCCGTCCCCGTCGGGAATACGCGTTCCCTTTCCCATGTGGGAACGTTGGTGAATACGGCAATAGGATATTTTGAAAATTCCGAAAAGATTGTAGTTTATCGTTTGTATAGAGAAATATCACATAAGTACACTTACTTTGCATCGTAGTCCAAGAAGGTTGGATTCCAATATGATGCTAGGTAAGTAATATATGGCAGTGCTAAAAAATAATGTGGGATAGTTTAAAAACTACAGTAATTAAAGTTATTAAGAATTCTATAGATTACTGCAGAACTTGCAAAATACTGAACATCCGTTTTAACTCGTGGACATGGTGGCCCAGTGGTTAGAAGCTTTCTCTTATAAACTAGAGATCGATGATTCGTATTCTCCGAAGAAAGAATTCTTGGAAATTTGTTCTGATTCGCCGCCTCCAGTGCCTGGTGATGTGAAGTTCCACTTCCTATAGTTCCTTTGTCTCACTTCTAAGCACACTTTAAACCAGGGCTGGGAAAAAGCCGGCCCTTTTCTCAAATTTTCGGCCCCGGCCCTAGTCTATTTCACAGTTTTTAGCAGCTATTTTCAAAAAAGTTGTTTTCAGTGTTATTTTTCGGCATTAACAATAAATAGTGCACCAATCTTTGCCTATTTATGTTTATGAATACTATTATCAAAATATTAACCTAAATCAGTCGACTTTTCATAAAAATTGTCCCTGCGCTGGACGACTTTTTGAATTTTTTTTGAATTTTAGAAACGGGCCGGCCCGGGCCGGCCCGTCAAATTCCAGGCCCTGATTTAAACAAAACTCACTCGTTAAAGCATGCATGAAATCTGTAATACAAAGCAAGAGCATTAGGCGCAGACTTCCAGAACGGTTCAGTCCTTTGATCCTGCAAAGTTAAACTTGGTTATTCGATGGGACTATTTTCTATAAGAGTCTGCAATTCATTTACTTTAGCGGTGCGTTTGATTGGTTATTCAAATCCGCAAGTATCTGAGGATCTGGCTTCAATTCTCCATAGCTGCAAAGGCTTGGAAAACTATAGTCTATCTCAAGACCTAGGTTGCCAGTGCGCTAGCGGTGCGCAGTGTTACAATACATGAACGTAAAATCGGTCGACGTGGTGCGTTTTCTTCAGAAGTACATTCATTTTTTTATAACACTGCGCCCTGCTTGTGATACCGCGCTGGAAACCTAGGTCTTGAGATAGACTATAGTAGCTAACTTCCCCCAGGTTATCTGCCCAAGAAGACAAACTGTTAACAGTTGTGATTTCAAAGGAACTTTCATTGATCACCAATACGTTTCAACGAGCAAAACTACAGTTATGTTGTGATACTTGCAATTAGAAAAATAAACTTAAAAAAGAAATCCCCTCATCCCCCTCACCTATAAAAAAGTAGTATGACTAATCCATTCGTAAACAACGAAACACATTGTAGCAGCAAAATAACACAGTCAACAACTAGAAATACCATTTTCATACTTCAGACTATAATTTAAAATGACGTTTTGTTATTATTCGAATAACGCATAAGAATTGTTAAGGTTTACTAACAAGGATATTGGGAATTCCTTTCTGTTCCTATAAGGCTTGAACTGAAAACAAAATCGTTCGGGAATCTGGTAGAATCGGTTACTCTGTCTTAGCTGAATTCTGCGCTGATGCGCTGGTTGGGTCGCAAATGGAGCAATGATTGCTGGTTAACGTAGAATAGCTATAGTCCATAACAAAAAAAAGACTGCAGTGCTCGAAGTTCTGTAAGGTTTCAAAAATCGATCGTTCTGTGGCATAATTAAACTTCCATTATATGGTTCGATGCGCAATTGTTTGTTTGATGCAAGAAAATATTATAGTACTAGTTTTGTTTTGTATCATGTCCAGTAAAAGACAAATACGCAATTGCGGAAGCCTACGTAAACCACCGCGCTCTGCTGTCTTCTATTTGTTATAGAATATAACAAAATGCGAGCTATAAGCAAATTGAAGCTATAATTTATACAAAATACAATTGAGGACAAAACTTGTATCAGCAGTATCGCTTCAACGCCAACAGCTGGACTGTTTATAAAAACAAATAATATAAACAAAAAATTAAACAACAGGTACTAATTAAACATAAATCAGAGTCATGCGAGACTTATTTGTGAGTATGAAGGAAGAAAATTTTGTTTTGCAAATGCATGAATTACTATTATTCAATACTTTAGCTATCAAAACAAATTTTGCATCACCTGGTATTTTCTCTGCCGTAGCAGGTGATGTAAGGTGATGGCTGAGAGGGTGGCATAAACTTTGTGCCACGGTACTTTGCCTATTATGATGTTAAAAGTATGTTAGAAATTGCTCATTGAACATTTATTTTCTTTGCAGGCAGGCTTAGAAATAGGGTTTTGTAAGTATACAACACAGTATTTAAGAAAACTCAGTGTCTTAGTACTGCTTCATTAGCAACATCACACATGTTTCCACTAGTTGCTGGAGCGCAAATGTTGTGGCGCAAAATTTATGCCACCCTCTCGGCCAGCTGTAAAGTACTGGCACGGTACGTTAAACGTAAAGTCAAAGATAAATTATTCAAAAACCCGTTTTCATCCTGAAAAGGGGTTTGAAACGGGCTTTTTTGAATAAATGAGGTTGTAGTAAACCAATCAGGATAATTTTTAGATATATGATATGTGTATAGTAGTGCTATTTCTCACGCTTGTTATTGAAACCAACCCGTTTTAGCACGTTGTGCAAACGGGTTGAAACGCCCAACTCTAAATTACAGGGTTAGTACGACCACCCAGCCCCAAAAATAGATTCAACGAATACGTTTGCCGCACCCAATTCTCAGGATTTGCTAGAAATAGGCAAAACTGCTGACTGTTTCATGCGAAGAAAAGCGATTGCTGTAAAGGGAGTTAGAATTAAATTGCAAATATAAAATAACACAAGACTTAGTGCATTACTAGTGTATTCCAAGAATTGTGGGAGTTTATACAATATCCTTGAAGTGAACTATTTATTTTATATTCTACTCTTGTATAATTCAATAAAAACTACATATAGTCAGATTCAAAAGTAATGAGGCCGTGTTAAAAAGCAAGAGTGTTGCAATATGTTGTCTGAGTAAGGCAGAGAGAAAGCAAGTTTGCAATCTGCTGATATCGCGCGCGTACAATGCAAGCAGGCGCATTATCAAAAATAACCAAATACGCAGCATACACGGCATTATTACTTTTGAATCTGACTATATCAGATGGTTACAACAATTTCTCAGAACGGTTATGAGAACAAAAAATCTAGGCCCCCTCCTATTCCAAGGTGTAGTTTGGGTTACCCCGTGACCTGACACCCATAAAAAGCAGTCTTAACATTACATTTTCAGATTTCGAAACTTTTTTCATAATTGCTTTCATGAAGCGGCCGGGTCGTCGCAGTAACCAGCAACTTATTTACCACATGTTGCGTGCCCCCGAAGACTGAATGTTAGAAAGGAGCCGTCTCTGCTCTGAATACTCCGGAATGAATGGCCAAAGCCCTGCCTCGAGAAATCTACTATTTTTGTGATACCAGCAGAGGTGGCAATTTACCGGATCCTTAAATACGAGGGTTACCGGAAAACCTTAATAAAGTTTGTAATGAAAAAATGAATTTGTTCCCGATTCAGTGTTTCCCACATTCAACTCCTTGTTAACTACGTTTCATAGTGTATAGCTACAGGATGAATAAGTTTTTAAATAATGTGAAATTTTTTAGTTTGAGTTATCTTTATGTATGAACCTAATTGAAATGCTAGAAAGGATGGTAACAAGGAGTCGCCGAATTCAACTTGGTATCCATTTTATTTGAGATAAGGCTTTAGGACGAAGTAGAAAATCTTGTAATTAAACTTCAATATTATGACACACAATAAATGAAAGAAAATAGAAGAATTCCTTTACAAGAAATCCCTTGACAGTATAGTCCATAACAAAAAAATACTTCAGTGAGCGGTGTTGTTTAAGATTTCAAAAATCGCTCGTTCTGTGGCAAAATTAAACTTCCATTATGTGGTTTGATGCGCAATATGCTGCTTGTTGTTAGTAAAATATTATTGTACAATTTTTATTTTGTATCTTGTCTAGAAAAAGACAAACACGCAATTGCGGAAGCCTATGTATACCACAGCGCTCTGACGTCATTTATTTGTTATAGAGCATATTATAACAATTGCATAATGGAGATAAATGAACTTCAGAATGAAAAGATGGATACTATGGTAGTGTTCAAATGATGATAAACCGCTTAATCCTGGGGATTCTTCATATGAGTACTAACCTAGAAACTGAGTGGTAGAATATTGTGTTGTCCCAAGCTCCTCTGACAACATGTTCTGAAAAGATCCAGTATCAAGTAAGAGACTCTTATAACAAGAGAGTAAACCATTGAACCGCTAAGAACATACTAAAAATAGAGTGAAGATTACAGAAAACGAAGTTGTGGTCAAGTTTAGAGTAGAATTCAAGATTTATACCGAAGTGTAAAAGTCACGTGGGTGGTAAGACCAACTATCGTCTGCGAAAGAACGTGAAACTTGCAATCTAGAATTTCAGCATGGGTAAAGTGCCCGTCGATGCGGTTTTGAAAAATGTGGAAATTCGAATATTGCACGGCGGCATTACTCGTAAATTAGCCTACATGAAGTTTAGTTGGAAGTTTACTCTGGCATTAAAAGGGCATTCCGATTCCAGAGATTGTCCAATAATCTGGAAAGGTGTTAAAATCATACTGGAGTTTAAAAAAAGAAAAAATATCCCCACCAAAGGCTTTTAAGAATTGCCACCCTGCGTTTAGGCGAGCGCACGCGCACATTGCTGCCCCGGGTCAGAGTGTAACCAGTCAATCAACTCCCGATCCTATTTTGTACAAACGGTTCCCAATAAACGGCTGGGCCAATTCGTTATGGGTTGAAAACTCAAAAATAGCCACAAAATATGGGCGTGGCGGATAGAAGTTCCGCCTCAGAAGCTAGAGGTCGATGGTTAGAATCCCCCGAAGAAAGAATTCCCGAATCCAGAATAAAATTCCAACTAAAATTCTTGCAAATTTGTTCTGATTCGCCACCTCCACTCCCTGGGTGCTGTAGTACTATGAAGTTCCGCTTCCCATGGTTCTCTCGTCTCACTTCTACCCTCCAAACATCTGTGATCTCGTGTTTCGTAAAAACAAATAGGTTCGGTTCCCTTGCGCTCGTAACCTCAATACTTTAAGATTAATAAATAAAGAAGCTAGACTAGTAGTGACTGAGAAACATCCTGTTTCTATAAGGAAGTGCTTTTTCAGCTGCTCCTTTGTGTCTGCAAAAATATTCCTAAGAATCGTTTCGTTGAACGCTACAAACTAGGCAAGATTATAAAAAATGACAGTTTTTAAACAGGAAGTTTATAGAACAAACATTCGCACGAAAAGTACCGGCTTCATTACCGTATACCGCAGTGTTGTCCGAATTTGAATCTTGAATCTAGAAACTGCTTGAATTTCTATGAGTGTGGGCATTTTGGGAACTGAATGGCGGAAAATTTGGTAAATAATTCCATTATAATAAAATTGTCACACGGATAACATTTCGGAAAACAAAACTTGTTTCAAGATACAAAAATAGTCAGGACAAGAAGGTATCAATGGGATATTAAAGAAGTTTGAAAATATTAATTCAAAGCCACGGTAGATTCAAAAATAGTTTCTCAATTTTAAGGTTTAAATCGATAGACCTATCATATCAATATTGCGTAGAGCAACCCATTACATAAAGAGCGGGCTTCCCCTATAACTCGAGAACGAGAAACAAGTTCAAAAAACTAAAAACACTTCTACTACTTCTACTGTATTTTAATGACTGAAAACAACAGTATTGGGGACAGAATTCTCCCTGCCAGAATCAGACACAGAATGCAAATTTTAATTTGAAGAACTGCACGGGGGTGTTCCGGGTGGCAAAGTGGTTTATATCTTTGCCACATAAGATCATTGATGTGAATCTAGCAGAAGATAGAATTCTCCCCACGCTAACTGCTTTCATATAGATTTCGCTTTCTAATGTAACTTTGTCTCACTTATCCGCTTCAAAAATATGTGATCTCGTGTTGCACAAAAAATTATTACTAACAAGTGTAAAAGGTTTAGGAAACGAATATAAAAAACTCAGGTCAAGGCAGCAGAACTTATAATAACGACTTCTGACGGTAGTTCGTTACATAGCCTAGACTGCACCGAAGTGGTGTAAAATTTTGCCTTCAAAAGTTCTCTCGCCCGAATTTCCAAAATCTCCAGCTAATTTGAATGCAAACATTTACGCCACCGCGGAATAACTACTCACAGCGCGTTCAGTCTGGGGTTTGAAACTGACTATAGTACTCAGAGAGTATATATTCAATCAACAATTTCAATTTCAAATTCCGATGACCACTAAGAGTTCAAGGAATTCTAACCCGAATGTTGTTAAAATTCTTTTCAGTTGTTCACAAGCTAAAATGTTCCTATTTCTAATTTTGAAGTTGCAATATCTCTAAACTATGATTGTTATTTAGGAAACAGTATACTATAGTCTGATTCAAGAGGAATAATTTTTAAGGAAATTTTGCATATATTTTCGGTTTTCGAATACTATCCAGAACCATTTTCAACGAGATTCTTTTCCTAACACTCCATTATTATTCTTGAATAGAACTATACGTCTTATTCTGTCCACCTTAACAACGTATATCAAAGATATGCTTACTGCACCTAGGACTTTCAATTAACCCACTGACAGCCAGTAAGAAGGACAAGTCAGTCAATATCTTATGTAGTTCAGTTATTACGCTGTAGACTTCCTCTGATCTCATTTTGAATTACTCGCTAATGATATAATGCTGTTTTCTCATATTTTTATTATGCTAACAATAAGCCTCATTTTCAATAAAATATAAGTATCTATTTATAGTCGGCGGACAAACGATATGCAAGGTAACGATCTGAGCGCTCAATTTGAAACGCGCAAAAAAGTTATATTTTCTAATATAAATTTATTGTTCGA
Organism: Phasmarhabditis papillosa; assembly: GCA_034691345.1. NCBI lineage: Eukaryota > Metazoa > Nematoda > Chromadorea > Rhabditida > Rhabditidae > Pellioditis > Pellioditis papillosa. The sequence goes on from JAQGAV010000478.1 coordinate 29,230, forward strand.
GAAGAATAAGTTAGATGTGATGTTGTACATTACATCATTCAGTAGTTCGCGTTTTCGTGCGCCGTTGCTCGTAGCCTATACGCAGCTAATATTCGAACACCGCTTAGCGTTGTTAGCTTTAGACTACATTCAACGTTATTTCATTCCATTTCAATTTACTTGCTTTGCTTTACCTTATTTTATTATTATTTTCATTTATTTATTTCATTTCGAGTTATATTTAAAATATATTTTTAGGATGAGTCTGTCTAAACTCAACGATCAACTGAAGGCCGATATTTGTTCGTTCTTGGACATCAAGAATATTAACAAACTAGCCCAAGTCAACAAAAGCATCAAGGCTAGTCTGCAACGTCGTGGTCTGGCTAAAGTTCGTCGTCTTTGGTGAGTATTTTATTGAATTCTAAATTTTTGCAGAGCTGTTCATTTTTCATTGAGACAATAATAAACGTACCGAACCTTCTTATATCACTTATAGAAGTAATTTGTTATTAAATCGTCATCAGTCAAGTAAAGCAGCCATCTATGTTTGTTTTTAGGTTTGAACAAGAACGGATTGAAGAATGGGGTTCCCGCAAATGGAATTGCTTGATTGAACACCACAGCGACTCCGAATACCCAAAAGAGCGCACTACAGTTGCCGAACTCGATGAAGGTATGAATAGTGCAGAAGTATTGAAGTGCATCAATAAGGTAGTTACTTGGAAGAAACATGTCGTATTAAATTTATATTTCAGTTTAAGACAATCGAATATGTTGAACTGAACAACATAAGTCTGCAGGACAATACTGGCTGGGAAGATATTGTTGCCAAAATAAGGTATGTACGATTATTGAGATAAGCGTTGCATAGAATGCAATATTGCACTTGTATTGTTCTCATAAAATTAGATTTAGGGTTTTCTCGGCAGAAAAAACAAAGTAATAAGATTGCTCACCAGCTTTTTTGAAAACGCTGAATTAACTAGTTCTCGCAGGGTTTGACATCGTTCTGAATTTGTAATCATCGCCTAGTTTCTATTTATTTTTTAAACGAATATATAAATTAAATATCGATTGATATGATGCTAATTCTCATGCATAGTCCATAATTAAACTTCCATTATACGGTTCATATATATTCTTTAGACAAAAAAAACTATGTCCATATTGTCTCAGAACTAATTTTTTTAGATCTATTGAGTTGATGCGTTGTGATATTGAAATGTCCAAGGAAACAGTTATGAAGTTTTTCAAGAAGTTTGATGAGGTAGCAATTGGAGACGGATGTGATATGGGCCCGGTATCTATTACCGATGAGGTTAGAACTTTTTTATAAGGCTCAAAGATTATCCTTAAGAATTTTGATAAATTAAGATATTGCGGGATTTGCAACACTTTTTCGAAATTTAAGGAATCTGTCGAATTTGACTTAAATCTAATTTCAGTTATATTTCAGTTCCATATTGAACTTGCTCGTGTTGGAACCACTGTCCATTATATGGGTGACTTTGATAAAGTTGTTGCCGTTACCGATGCTACTCTGGACGCCATTTCAAGTATAACTGTTCCCAAAGAGCTATATCTGAAGGGACTTATCACTGGAATTACGTTTGCAAGAGTTAAGAAGATGATGGAGGTATGATTTATAAATAACATGAAGTATGATGCATGTATTCCAGGATGTTCTCAAGAGAGAAATCACTAACATGAGATATGATTTTGGTTATCTCAAGAATGATCAGTACGATGAGGCCCACCGCTTCATGTCAGAAGAGTTTGAAGGATGGGCGGAAGGGTTCGATCGATGGGAGGAAGAATCCGATGGATCTCTTAGCTTTAATTGTTTCAATGAAAAGGATCGTGATGGTTACAACTATGAAAGCTTTACTGTATGTTTCATTAAGAACCAGTATTGTATATATTTCGTGAAATTTGCAGATATCCAGTGAAGATCTTTCCTTCTTTGTCGAATTCGGTGTGTACAGGGAAGAAATTCCGGAAAACGTAAGCTTATTGATTTTATAACTTTCTGTAACCGCCTTTGTTAATCCATCATGTGTTATTATGGAAGTTCATTCAAAAATTAGCATACCACAAGGCTTTTACTCTCTTCAAGCAAAACTTTTTATTGATTTTATTTGTTTGACCAAAAAAGTGAACATAATCAGGTGAATTCTTATAAAATTTTAATGTCGATCTTATCTTTCAGCTATTTTGAACAAAATATTATGATCTTTTAATAAGTACGCATAAAAAATGCGTTAAAAATATTGTAATACTTTTCGAATTTTGATGATTATGACTGGGGCGCATATTCGCAGCCTGTGCTTACAAGAGATTCGTCCGTAGACTATAATACTGCATTAAACGTGGCCTATGATACCTAACAATCAATATTTTAAGCATATTATTCTAGGACAATGATGGCGAAGAAGAGTCCAGTGATGAGTCCGGTGATGACTCCAGTGAGGAGTTCAGTGATGAGTCTGGTGACGAGTTCAGTGAGGAGTTCAGTGATGAGTCCGGTGAGGAGTTCAGTGATGAGTCCGGTGATAAGGCCGATTAATGGTATCCGACTATTAGGTCCCACATCCCTATAGAAACTTATTTGTCTAAATAGTGAGACGTTCGTTCTGCTTTTTTGTTACTTATAGTCATGTTGACTAGATGTATTTGTTCTTGTTTATATTTTATCTAGTAAAGTTTTCTTTATAAGTTTTTTTAATGTTTAAACATGTTATACACTAACCTAAAAGGAGGAAATATTATTATTATTTTATAATAACTTTATGTAAACTAGTTGTAATTTTGACTAAGACTATTAGGAACAACTGGAATATTCAGAAAGGATAACTTTAGATTGTTTGATTTTGAATGGCATTTAGAATTGGGATGTTTTTTTTCAGCTTGTATTCTTTCTTTCTTTCTTTCTTTCTTTCTTTCTTTCTTTCTTTCAGCTATTTTGAACAAAATATTATGATCTTTTAATAAGTACGCATAAAAAATGCGTTAAAAATATTGTAATA